>MU873561.1:1520-14263 GCA_036418205.1 Ostertagia ostertagi | reverse complement strand
TTGGCAACGCCGCCGCGACATCGCGGGGTGCGGCAACTGGCGCGGTGACCTAGCCACTGCCGCGATTGAATCGTCATGCACACTCATGCCACGCTCAATTATTTGCCGAACTCTGTTTGGAGTAAAGCTTAGTGGGTTTGGATAGATTTGAGATCAGCGTTCGAAGGTACATGTAAGGCTTTACATCTCTTCTTGACTGATTATCGATGCCTAGTATTCTTTCCTCGTTGGACATTACCCATATAACATATAAATTTACAGACCGAAAGCACAGATAATGGGAAAGCGGGTGTTGGCGGGCACATCAAGATATCCACCAGTTCCCATCGCCACGGTTGTTCTTACATTGTCCGCACACATGTTTTTCGGATAATCTTTTGTCCAGAATTCAGTAGGAACTTCCTTAAATAAAATTTTGCAGAGTAAACACATATCAATCGTTGTAGTTCACTTAGTACCTTACAATATTGAGCTTTTGCAACAATGTCGCCCAGCGTTAGGTACACTCAAATTTTTGGAATGCATAGAATTTTTCCAGACTTCTAGCGGTAGCTGATTGGCAAGCGAGTCATTGCGGTGTTCATGCTAGCCATGGACAGTGGAAAGAGAGATCCATATTCAGCGCCATATACGGATTCTAGAGTGGGAAAATGGGAAAATTCAGAGCTTGCTCTGCAAATCCTCTTGAGGCGAACGAAGGGATGTCTCCACAGTGTGTAGGCAACTCCTATATTTTGAGGCGGACAAAATGTGAATGGTTCCCTCATTGACTTGTGACCCTTATCGGCCCTACAGTTGTTGTCGTGAAAACTCCAAAGCATTTAGATTCTTCCTTTGAAAAATGAAAAAAATGACCACGGTCCCGCGCGGCCGACATGCGTCAAATCGAGGCGTCGTCTAACCAGGAAGGTCGTTCAGGGTGTGCCAAGCTTTTTCAAAATGGTTTCTTGCATGACATAGGGGCACATGTGGGAACCACAGAACCATGGTTCATTTTTCCTGAACGGCCCTCTGAATACCAAAAAGGGTGATGAAGGGGTCCCTAGTTCGATTCCTCGTGGTGACAAATTTTTGCATTTCGAGTTGGCGTTTCAGAATTTGCGCAAAATGGCGTCAGCGCCAAGACTGGATGTCATGTTCATGATTGGAACCATCAGCAACCTTCAATGAAATGTCAAAATGAGTGTCATAATCGTGATTGGGGCATTGGGTAACCGGTATAACCGAAGGTCCATAGAAAATGAAATTCTGGCCCAATTTAAGACCGTTCGGCCATGGATAAGTCAATAGCCGTCAGGCCGTCAGGCTTTGAACGCCACCCCCCCCCCCTTCATCTAAGAATCGTGCCCTAGAAATAGATATTCTTACCTACAACAAACAATGGCAGACACCCAAGTCGGTGATGGCGGGACAACGCTCAATGACCACGTCAGTATTCTGTTCTCCTCCCGTCAAATAGTGGCAGGTTGAATATTCGGCCCTGCTTGGCTAGGCTTCCTGCCAGTTGGTAGACCAGCTTCAAAGCGGCAGTCCCAGCAGGGTCTTTACCTTCGACACTAATGGTGTGCAGTCGATGCGCTAGCCCTAGTCAAGAACATAAAGAAGTGTGACTGAACAAAAAACTCACCTTGGAAAGCCGCTAGAAAGGGAGCTGAACGGCTTCCAAGTGGGCGTGGTTGAATCGGCCGTTGTGCAGTCCCCTCCAGCTCGTTCAATCACGCCCACTTCAAAGCCGTTCAGCTCCCTTTCTAGCGGCTTTCCAAGGTGAGTTTTTTGTTCAGTCTTCACACTTCTTATGTTCTTGACTAGGGCTAGCGCATCGTTCCACACCATTAGTGTCGAAGTAAAAACCCTGCTCGGACTGTTGCTTTAAAGGAATCTTCCACGGACCATGGACCAGTGGGCGGGACCGGAAGTGGTTTTGCGACGAAATGCATGGTAGGTACGGATCCACGTTCATGGGAAGGTTTGAAGTGAATCCTGTTCACGTTCGTGCGTTCGACACGTGGATCCGTACCTACCATGCATTTCGTCACAAAAACTTCCGGTCCCGCCCACTGGTCCATGGTCCGTGGAAGATTCCTTTAAGGACCAATTAGGTTGGAGCGTGTCGGCTATACGAAGTGCGGTTGGTTTTCTACGAACTCAGTTCCAATTTTGCAAAGCCGAGTCAGAAGCTCGATTTTCCCCAAAACTTCGGTGTTGAGATTAGATGACCGCAGCGATGACGAAAATGGCATTCTTTTCCGGCCCCAGCACAATTTGGCGCCATCTTGACGCCGCGACATGTTGCCCCCAGTTTGTCAAAGAGACACACATTATTAATGAGTTAATTTGTGAATCGTGATCCCCACTACACATATTCGCTTGATGTCTGTATTTGTGGTCGCTCCGCGGTTGCCAAAGTCCAGAAATTCATAGCGGCGCTTCCTGCACGCGGTGACGCGCTGTATTTTGAAAGCTGATAAGGACGGCGTGGTGAGCATCGAAACGATAGCACAGTGAATAGGGCTGACAAGCGCAACTAGAAAAGGTCAAGTGTCCATCAAGTTATATTAGGTCGTGAAGAAAGTTCTTGCGCTTTTGGACCTTGATTTTCAAATGCCTGTATCTCGGCTCATTCGAAACCTTTTTGATTGGAGTAAAGACTGTTAGAATCCACAAACTCTGCCAATAATAGCTGCGTTGAATCAGCCCGGTAGTGCAGAATACTGGAGCTCTAGAGACGATGAACCCGGCGGAGGTCGTTTCCGCATCATGTTGGTTTTTGAAGCATAACTCTTTGGAGAAGCTATCCAGGTAGTCGAGAAAGTGACAAATTATAGGCAAAAGGTCTACCGAGTAGGATGTTCGCAGGACTAATTCGTAGCCAATCTTGTCCAACTTCTGCAGGGTTGGTTGTGGAATGTGCGTCCGAGCTACCTGTCAGGGACGAGCCGGTTCCTTTATAATGAGGAATTTCGAGCATATGTGCCAGAGTTCTAGGAGTAGTTTACACATTATCAGGAGTACTTTTTCCACATTAACAGATCCACCTGGTTACGAAAAGCTAGACCAGCCGCTGACCTTATGAAAGTCACCTCAACCTTCCTTCAGTGAAGTTTCACTTTTGCAAAGTTTGTAGAGCCTGATCGCGGTCGATCACTTCACCAAAGGTTCGTATTCTGTAGCAAAGAATCCGTTCTTTGTCGTGCGTCGCAAATGATCAAAAAGTCAGGTCGTTTTCATGGCATGAAACAAGCTAGAACGCGGCGAACGACCCTTCAAAATGGTGAGCTGTCGCGGCACGCCCTATTTGAATTTTTGGGACTTTCCAGCTCTTCCCGTACAACAAGAAAACACAATGCAAGTGCGATTAGTTTAGGAGGAACCCTCTCAATAGATTTGTGCAAACGTGCTTCAACCAGAACGTTCGACTAATCGTTGGCGTTGTCCAATCTCCGATCACCACCCTCACAATCTTTAGGGCTCTCGCTCTTACAAAAGCTTTTTGAACAATTGCTTCAGACCATATTTATTGCGAATCTCAGCCAAGTGCGTCTATAATATCTTGACCTGCTTCCCTCTCCATACTGGCCTGCTTTGAGCTAGAAAAAGGAAATCATGCAAATTTGCTCTTGGAGTATGCCGTATTCAAGGCTTCAAAAAATGACAACTAAATGATAAGAAACATAGCTAGCCTAGCTGTTAGATAGAACAAGAAAAGCTCTTCAAAACCACATACAGCTCATTGGCGGCTTGCTTGAATTCGTAACAAAATAAAGCGTTCAAAAACGAAACACCGAAAAGCGCAAGAACTTTCTTCACGACCTAATAATTAATTGCGCAGTGGCGTATGTCAGCAGGAGGCATGCTGGCCGCCTGCAAGTGCTGTAGAATGGAGGTATCGGGACCATTCCAGGTCGGAGCCAGAATTGATGAATAAAGAGCTTTTGTTAATGAGATGATTGTATATCGTAATAACATAAGGGGTCCGCTCAAAACCAAAACTGATAAGAGATCCAACAACCCCTTACCGTTCCTTAATTTCACTTGTGCTTGACTATTGTCAGCCAAAAACTGTCAAACTCCTTTCGGACGTTAGTCTGCCTGCAAGGTTCTATTAAATGCGTGAATGGGTGTTAAAATCCTACTATATATAATCGGCTAAGCGGTTGTGTAGTTGTGTGTGTCTGACCGGAAATTCATAACTTCACCCCCTTTGGACCCAGAGCGCTCAAACTTCTAGGATATATAGGGGGCCGGAGGTGAACACTGATGACGGGTGGCGGGAAGTGATAACTACTGATAGGAGCTGATAACGGACGTCGAAATGTTGATGTCACCAATTTCGTTGCACCGTTCGCGTTGACAGTGGAGAGTTTGCACTTATGTATGATATGTGGGATGAGGCGGGGACCAAGAAGTTGAGTGAACGAATGTGGTAGCAACTGATAAGAACTGATAAGGAGCGTCAAAGTGTGGATACCCCACCACCAGTTTCGTTGCGGCCCTTGCGGTTACATTGGAACCTTGGCTCTCACATGTGGTATAGGGGATGGGACGGGAACACGGATAGCGGATGATCAGAAGTGATAACAAGCGATAACGGATGATAAGGAAGTTTGGATTTTGAGTACTGCTAATTTCGTTGCAGCCTTCGTGGTGACAGTAAATATTAGCTCCTACACGTTGCGTGGAGGTTGGGACCGGGACACCGATTGCGAACAGTATGAACTGATAAGAAATGACAAGGAATGATAAGAGCGTTTGAATGCAGGTCTCTACAACTTCGTTGCAATTATCACTGGCAAGCGATCAAGGTGGCGAGGGTTGAATGTAGGTGACAGAAAGTGGTATGAGCGGCAACTGTACTGATAAAAGTAACGACAGTTGAGCGTGCACTCAATTGAACTAAACCAGGTCCCTAGCACGTGAATATGTTCCATTCCTACCCTTTCATCTGAAGAAGCAAAGAAAGTTGAGCTGCCCAACTTGGACCAATAGCAAATTTCCATTATATTTCCGATTTCCATCATAGCTCAGTTAGAAGCTGATTGATTGGTTATATTTCCACTTACACAATTCTACATTTCCGATTCTTCATGCGGAACATTCCCTATAAACCGCTTAAATTCACTCGAGCTCGCATATTCACTGCTTAATGTGTTCGAAGTCAATTGATATAGTAATTCATTTTCATCATTTCCGCATTGCTAGTGCGCATTACGCGCACATATTTTCAGCTGAAAACGGACCCGCCTTCGAAGTTGTATGTTGACAAGCAGTCTCCCACACCCAGCATACTTCTCTCTTCTGTTAGTTTCCAGCCACGGACCTTAATAATTCAGCAGTTGTCCCCAGTTTCATCCAAAAGCTACCGCCGTGATGCGCGAGGTTTCCGTGCGAGGCTAAACTGGTTGTATAATACTATCAATGACATTTCTTATATCGTTTAACATCGAATATATCGATCCGCAATATTACTCCCTGTGACCATTTCAACGCATGGTTGGTTGTTTACAAACACAAAGTCCTAAAACAGATCCTTTTCTGCGCTTATCGTGCGTATAATGCGATTGGCTTTCAGCAAGCCATGGAGAGGCTATGAAAAGGTAACGGCGTACTCATCAGGCCATTTCACTGAGTGCGGATAACTGTTGGTCATTGTTATAGCGTGGGACCAAGACGTTCTATCAGGGTGTTTAGTTCCACCAAAGCCCATCCGTGTTCATGGTGCGCGTAGCCTGTGTAGAGCAAACGTCCGAATAGAGTCTAACCATAAGAAGAGCACGATTGACATTTCAGGTTGCTGAAGCGTAAGCCAATGCAAGACCCGCTCCTCTCGAAAAGTCGAAGTAGTAGCCCCTACTGCGGCGTACCAACTTGAGTCCATCGCGCTATCCACTTAGCCACTAACCGGGTCACATAATAGCGATTTGGCTACCTAAAATCACTTCCATGAGCATGGCGCTTTACTTTCAGCACACTAGCTTACAACGGCACTCATTTTACCTCCTAAGTTCGCAAATTTTCAAATGTACGGATAGCGGGACTTTTACGATGACATTAGTCAACCGTTGCCTGACGATATTCCCAACTGTTCCTCGGTATCTACTTAATCTGCTCTTCTGCCAGGTTGACTATACAGCAAAATTGACCGCAAAAGGCCTTAGCTCCGACCAGCTTGTCTTGTACACATATTCCGGTACTGGACCTATTTCTTCAACCCATAGATTAATGTTGGTGTTAGTTTCTGGTCGTTGTGTTCAATGTTCGTTTTCTTCTTTACGTATTGAGTTCTTTGTCCGAATTCTTGACTTACTGTTGACTGCTGGCACCGCCCGCACACCTTTCGTGTGATAAATCCTTCTATTATATAAACCGCTAACTTGGTGTCGAGTATGTATGTATGTATGTATGTTTGTTATATATAGTACCAGTTTAGCTCCGCCCGCTACCGCGCGCATGACACGGAAGCCTCTGACAAAACTGACAATCGGTGAAGCTTTGGGTTTCACCGCTTAACTATAGCTGCTTCGTTAAATGCATTACTGTCCGTTGCCCATCTTGGCTG
Organism: Ostertagia ostertagi; assembly: GCA_036418205.1. Lineage (NCBI taxonomy): Eukaryota > Metazoa > Nematoda > Chromadorea > Rhabditida > Trichostrongylidae > Ostertagia > Ostertagia ostertagi. The sequence continues at coordinate 7,707 of MU873561.1, read as the reverse complement.
TATCTCACTGTTTGATAAGCGCAGTGAAGTGCACAGCTAAAGTGATGTATGTAAACAACCACCATGCATCGAGAATCGAGGAAATTTAGCGGTCGAATAATTTTTGGTAATCTCAAGACGGAATGCCCAGTATTCACTATCAAATTTATTAGAGCATCCCATTCATCCTCAAGAACTCTAGAAGGTGTAGCGGTTGAAAGGTGTTTGAATTTACAATTATAACGCTAATGAAATGATATTGAAATGAAATGCATTATCTGCAATCTGGTTTCGAGTAATCTCTACGTTCGTACGCATATCGTAATTATCAGTCCTCATCTGTCGTTATCACTTTTTGACCCCCACAAAATATGTTACCGTCCCACCCCCATATCATGTCCCAAAATCAGCTCCTGACGACTGCTGCGAAGCGCACTATGAATTTTGTGAAAATTGTGTTTCAGCGCCTCTTATCTGCTCATATCAGTCGTTATCACTTTGTGACCCCCACCAAATATGTTCCCCCCACCCTATATCATATCTTGAAACCAACTCCTGACGACCACTGGTGCCCGAGCTATGAATTTCGCGACACTTGCGTTCTAGCGCCTTTTATCAGCCCTTATCAGTTGTGATCACTTTCTTTACCCCACCAAATATGTTCCCGTCCCACCCCCTATATCATATCTTGAAACCAACTCCTGACGACCACTGGTGCCCGAGCTATGAATTTCGCGACACTTGCGTTCTAGCGCCTTTTATCAGCCCTTATCAGTTGTGATCACTTTCTTTACCCCACCAAATATGTTCCCGTCCCACCCCCTATATCATATCTTGAAACCAACTCCTGACGACCACTGGTGCCCGAGCTATGAATTTCCGGTCAGACAGACAAACACATACACACACAGACACACACACAACCGCTTAGCCGATTATATATAGTAGGTATACTCGATATCGGTGAGTTGGGGTAGGCGTGTCACCGGAAGTGACGTGCACTTGATAGAAACTATGTGGATAAGCTGCTTCCAACATACATCGCTGGCTATCAGCAAAGCATGCTGGCAACAGCTTATCCACGCAACTTCTATCAAGTGCACGTCACTTCCGGTGACACGCCTCCCACCCCAACTTCGTATTATCGACTGTATATATACTCGATATCCGATAGTTGGGGTAGGTGTGGCGCCGGATGTGACGTGTACTTGATAGAAGTTGCGTGGATAGGCTGTTTCCAGCATACATCGCTGGATATCAGCAAAGCATGCTGGAAACAGCTCATCCACGCAACTGCTATCAAGTACCGTTCAATTCCGTGTGGCCAACACCCTACCCAACTTTCGCTATTCGAATGTCATGTACTATGTATGTCCGCTGTGCCTAGCAAAACATGAAGTGAGGTGAGTAAGGAGCTCATGAGTAAACAGCCGCTCCGCAAATTTGGGTAGCTCCTTTCAGTATCAAATGTTGTGAATCAGGATGAATTGATAACGACTTTGTCCTACCGCTATATAAACATCTGCTGAGCACAATTCCGGTCATTCCACATGGTGCTGCAGTGGCAGCTGGAGGGAAGTGAAGGAAGGAAGGATGGGGAGGGGAGGCGGAAAAAATCTACCGTCATATTATGATTATGGCGATGCCCTCTACTTCATGAAACTCCTTTTGTTGCATACGCGTAAGCTCCACGAAGTGTTGGTGTCACAGGTGGAAGGGACCACAGCGCAAGACATAACGCTTACGCAGGAAGGAAGGTCCCGGCGGTTGACGGGGGACTAATCTGGGTCCTATAAACCAGAACTTTGGTGTGTCGGTTTGTCGTGTGTGTGCGTGTGTCGTTCTGTCCGTCCGGACCGACCGCTCACAAAACCAGGGAGTACGAAGGGCAACACTTCGTGATGTTGATGTCATGATCATGATAACACCCACAGCGGCTATATAAACACCGATCGAGCACACTCAGTCTCATTCTACATGGTGCTGCCGTGGCAGCCGGATGAGCGGGGAGGGCGTGGAGGGGGTGTGGGGTAAAGTGAAGGGAGCAATGAAAGGAGGCTGGGGAGGGAGGGGGAGAGAGGAAGGAGGGGGAGAGGGCTGGGAGGGAGAGAAGGGGTATAAGGAGGTATAACACATTCAATAGTGAGGTGGTTAATGGAGTACGTCATGCTGCTATTCCGTGGTTCCTCCCTACCCTGTGATGCGCGCGATAGCGGGCGGAGCAAACCTGGTTAATAATAATATGCGCCACAAAAAGCATAAAAAGGACAGTTCCCAAGATGATTTTCCTTCACTTTTTTTGGTATTCAGGAAGCCATTCAGAAAATATGAAAATATGAACCACGGCTTTGGGGTTCCTGCATGTGACCTGGAACGTCCTGAAGTCCTTCCTGGTAAGAGATATGATAGTAATTCTCAGAACTGTTATAAGGAGCAGTGAACTTCGTAGGCTCTATACCTGACCATCATTTCCATCCATCTGTTATTGGAATCAAGTAAGCGCTCACAGTTAAATGACATTTCGGGGTCATTATTAGTTACCGTAATGGCCTGACATCAGCTGGTAACCGATAGGCTACACAATAAAACCTCTTACAGTATCTACGTTGTAGACAAAAGTCAGAAACCTTGAGTTTATGAAGGATCGTCGTTGCTGTTGCAGTAATTTGAACAGGAAAAGCAAACTTTTCTGACACCCTATAAGCAGATTGTTACAGAGTGGTCGTGTCCGAGTAGAGGGTACCTCTCTCTCTCTCGAGGAAGAATGGAGTTAGAGGTGGTCGCCGACTTTGCTAACTCTCTTAGTTCGGACCTCCCATTCCGCTGGTCAACAACTCAAGGCCTATGGAACGATAGTGAAAGGGAAACAAACTGTTTTGTAGAACGCCTAAATTTCTACCGAATGATATGCATATGATTGATGTAGAAACAAGAGACTTCATTGTTATAGGAACTTCCATTCAAAGGAAGTGAGAGGTGGGTGATGACCTGACAGTGTGGCGCTGATGCTTGCAAGATATCGCATGTTTGGCGAGAGTATTTTTATGAAACTGGTGCAAATAGGTCACAAATTGCTTCTCACCACAGGTTTTCTTACGTCGTCGACATGGAAGAACCATTTCGCGTAAGGCTTGACTTCTTTAACAGGTTCACAAGTGGCATTTGGTATATCCCTGTTTTTTGAATCACGTTTTGCAGGCACCCGTACTGGAACAGTGGGGGACAACTGAAAAACAGTGGGGGACAACTGAAATATTCAACTTTTGCTGCTTCTTCACTTGATAATCTTCTCCAAAATCGATTTTTGTTCCCAAAGGGTGTCAATGGCAGAATACGTACCTTGGCGAACTATCTCACGGCTGAGACTGCGTATCCATGAGGAAGAACCTTAAAATTGTGTTGGACCCAGTGTCATGAAGCGCTGGCACTAGGCACATACGCATCACTCCCCTCCCCTACCCTGAATCCTTTGTGTTTGTATGTAAAGTGAACTCACGTCGCAGAATTTATTCAGAGCGGTGACATTTGGCTCGAACTCGGTGCCTTCCACTGCGTGCACTGTTCCAAAATTCATGTATAAACGTCTATATCCATCATGCTCAGTGACATACAAATGCGGTATCTTTAGCATCTCGAAAATTGTTCCTTCTTCGTTCCTACTTTTCTGCATAGCTGAAACCATACTCTTTATTGGTGGTTGCTTTTGATTCCCATTCGAATGTGCAGTACGCATACTGAACCTCGCGAAAGATCAACATTTGCATAGCTCATCTTTTTTTGACCATGCTTCTCCGATAAATTCATGAAGGAAGACTTTTGCTTCTTTACGTTTTCTGACAATTTTAAGCAGCAGTACTATGTATGTTTGGATAAGGTGCTTTTAGTTTTGTTCGCTTGTGGTAACTGTCGGCATTAATCATCGACGTAAAAATTTAATTAGGATGCACTCAATTGTAACCTCAGGGGTAAGAGCGCTTAGAACACAGCATAAAACGTTATCGATTATTAAGAACCAGTTTTGCTCCGCCCGCTATCGCGCGCATGTCAACATAGGCTTCTGTGAAACAGAGTATAGCCGGGCTGTTGTATTGAGAAACATACTGCTTTCAATTGATTTTACTGATGGTATTAAGGAAAGCAGATGATAAAGCAGTAATTTCTCATAGCTTCAATACCAATAAACATCCATCATTTTTCTAGAACTAACAAAGTCTAGCAGCCGAATGACCTTTGGATAACTAATACAATTACTTGGGCTGCTTATTATCACCCCTCACCGTAAACATCTACCATCCTACTATATATAATCGGCTAAGTGTGTCTGTTGGTGTGTGTGTGTGTGTTTGTCTGTTTGACCGGAAATTCGTAGCTCGGGTCACAGCAATGATAGCGCCATGGTTCTTTAATGATAATAACTTCGTATAATGTATGTTATACGAGGTGGGATGGGGACACAAGTGGTATATAACTAGGAACTGATAATAGCTGATAGAGGCTAGAACGCGAGCATTGCGCCAGATTCGGTTTTGCTTTCATGATTGGATCATCAGAGCACTATACCTAACAATTCTTTTGGGTGGGACGGGGACATTGTTGGTAGGTGATGGAAAGTGGTTACAACTGATAAAGGCTGATAAGGCGGCGTCAGAACGCAAAAGTCGTCGATTCCGTTACGTAGCTTGCGCTGACACTAGAGCGTCCCTACTTACAAATTCTATTTGTAGTGGTACGTGCACATTGTATCATTGTATGACCAGCTTACTTAATAGCAGTCGATTGCATAAACTCAATCAAGTCTTCAGCAAATGATAAGTTTCATTTCTATCAAGAAAGCCCAAACTCATTAAACCGCTAATCCTTTCGGGGTTCTAAATAATGGTGAATGTAAATAAATGATAAGCCTTAGCTCCTCACTTATGTAAATAGGCATATTTCATTTTCATTTTGAGACTGACAGCAATCCTATTCACCGCTAAATTATCTGAATTCAAGAAGAATGCTGGATGTTTACAGTTGTGAGATAATTATGCCAGTTCAGACGTTATCACGCGTATTCTCGATGGACTTCAGCGAAACTGGGAAAGGTCTAACACATTCAATAGTGAGGTGGTTAATGGAGTACCTCATGCTGATATTCCATGGGTCCTCCAGTTTCGCTAAAGCCTGCCGTGTGATGCGCGCGATAGCGGGCGGAGCAAAACTGGTGCTTGAATACTGGGATAGTTGAGCGTCTAATAACTTCTTTTACCGGTGAATTAGCAATTTGTCGCACATATTTCCACAGACACCGACCATCTTAGGAAGCTCGGGCAGATTAGCGGTCGAATGGATCACGACTACATCGCAAAAAATGAGATGTTTTCTTATCCCACATCTGGATAAGAACTTCAGTACATATCGCTCCTTATCAGCCCTATCAGCCGTTATCACTTTCTGGTCCCCATCAAATATGTTCCCGTCCCACCCCCTATATCATATCTGCAAAGCAACGCCTCAATGCTGCTGGGCCTTGCGCTGTGAATTTCGTGACATTGCGTTCAACGCTTCTTATCAGCCCCTATCAGCTGTTATCACTTTCTGGTCCCATCAGATATGTTCCCGTCCCACCCCCCCCCTGCTTCGTGTGTAACACGCTCAAGCAACCACAGATCAAATTGGTGTGGTAGCAGCGGTCGCTAAGGGAATTTCAAAATTCTTTCTTTAAAGAGTTGTTGTTGTAAAAAGTGTTCATAAATTTCGCAAATTAGATTAAGAAAGCGTATTGACTCACTTTCAAGGTACACGCTTGCCTTTCTGGAGCACAGGTGCCCAATGGTCTCTCTCGGGTCTCCATACATAGCGGTTCCTATCTTTATGCCATCTAATCCTCCCTTGTCAAGGCGCAGTTTGACTGGTGACTTTTTGGGATCTATCACGGTGTCTGAAATAGTAAAACTACAATTAAATTAATGAGTTGCGAATGGAAACTAAAAAATACTATGTATAAAGCACTATTCTGTCTCTGTATCTGCCACGAAATCCGGTACCACCTTGAGAATAGGCGGCAGAGCTTGCTTAAAATTTTGGAAGGGTGATGCATGAGACAGGGTGTAAGGAGCGCGCATGCACATTTTGTGGCCAGTTATGACGGCGAAAAATCCTATTTTTTAGCAAAGTCAGGGAGTCCACTGGAATCTTCAGCCAGCGAAGGTGCTCCAGAATCCTCGAC
>MU873560.1:0-12355 GCA_036418205.1 Ostertagia ostertagi | reverse complement strand
TGCATAGACATCGCTTAAGAATTCTTAGCCCTTGATGGTGCATCTTCTGTGTCTGTTTGTGATGGTGTCTTGCTCATAACGAACTGTTACATACCAAGGCTGCAAAATAATTTCTCCTGTCAACTTGAAATGCATAAATGTCAACCCCACGGGTTTTCTGAGGAATGGGCCATGCATTCGTAATTCACTCTAAAGCGTTGGTGCGTTCCAAGGATCAATTCTTTTCAGCTGTCATCCAAAGTTGTGAGCTTTCTTCTCACGAGCACAAATGCTATCCTTTTCATTTTCTCCACCTGGTAGCGAGACTTGGGAAATCGCGCAGTCGTTGATTTCTTTAAATTAGCGATTTCCAAATGAGCTTATTTTTGGGACCCAGAACTTCATATAAGAGGGGTTGGTCTAATATCTTTCTTCCTTTAGTGACGCTGATTACGAAATACGGGATTCTGCTCATAGATGGGCATGACGCAATCTAAATAGTCAACGAGGTAGGCTGCGGGGTATTGATATGTGTAGGGGGAAGTGTCGATGTGGTCTGAGTTCAAGTGCTTAGTGAATTCGATAATATATTCATTACAAGTTAAGTGCAAGTTTAGTTATGCGCAATTCCAGTTTCTGTTGAACGTCTACTTTCCGATGGCAATCCCATCTAACCAGTATTGCGTGGCAATTTTAGCGACTATTTCACAATCGTAGAGCTATTATCTGACACTCTGAGGCGTTCCAAGCCATTTAAGACAACAGTCTTCCCCATCCATGTTTGCACACGCTTCCAGTGCAGTGCACTCGTTCTGTGATTTTGCCAAAGTCTGGTTTTGTCATAACAGACGATCAGATTGCCATTGCCGTTAGTATTCGTTTAGCTTCACCTGATATTACTGCCGTTTTTCTCCTCTGTTGGGAAATCATTGGTTTATCGCTGAAATTGGCTCAATCATTAACGCGTTATCCTCGAAGTGATTAGCTAATATTCAGCTGTGAAAAAGGGCGGAGCCTACTCTCACGCAGCGGACAACTTCACGGTGATGGAGATGTCATTTGAATCTATCTAATGATGGAACGACGTCGCACGCGCCGCTGTTCGTTGCCGGTGACGATATCGCCGCTTCCGCCGGCGTCGTCGTTGTCAGTGATACCGACGACAGGTCCTCTGGCGCGACCAGCACACGTCATCTGGAGGTCGACGTCGTGGCGACGTGCCAGTTGCATAGAAGAACAGCTACTGATGCCGATATCAATAAGGACGAGGCGACGAAGTCCATCGAAGACCAGACGAGTGGGTGCGAACCTGGGTCACTTTTCACCACCGGCTTCGAGCTCTCCAACGCCGTTCTTATTTGATGAATCACCGGATAATCGTCCTCAAAGTATGACTTCGTCCTATACGGTAAGTTATACTGAGAGTTTATTTGACTATGAAATCCCTCATATGTCTCATCGCTAGTTGTTAACCCAAATTTTGGACTGGGAATTCCTATTGCTGAGAAACCTGACCTAGTTTTATTACGTTGAAAGGTGCGCGAGAAAAGAGGTTATGGAATTGGATGAGAGAGGGAAAGATTGTTAACTAATTTCTGAATTATGCATATTATAGATAATTCTACAGTTGTGGACAATGTGTGGGTGCTTGACTTGCTAGGAGTCTTAAAGCAACTACCCCAGACCAAACTGGCGGTCGGTAATGGAGGTGTGGATGCCGAGTTGACTAAAAATGAAAACAAAAGAATCAAAACAAAGCGTCGATGAAACCCTTAAACAAGGACTCCCTCTCTTCCCCTTTGAATGAGAGAGAGGCGTGTCTGGACGAGTTGTCTGAACTCACTTGCTCCATGCTTTACTAACCCGCGCGTATTTGAATTAGCGCTACGCCGTAATCCACGTTGCGTGTCATGAGGTGCGCGCGAGGTATCTCGACCATTAGCTTATAATAGCCGTCATTGGCTCACTTTTGAGATCCTAGCTCCATTGGCGCACTTCGCGACAACGGAGTAACTTTGCGGGCTACTCTACCCTACCCACAAGCTCGACACAACCTCATCGGGGGTGGTTCCTTCAAGGGAGTGTTGTGTATTTAATACAAAGATGCGTAGTAAGCTGAGCTGGCAGCTTGTGAATTGTCTGATAGAGAGGATTATTAGTAAGCTGGGTTTTTACTCGTTGATAGGTCACGGGGATCACTCTATTCAACCTACGCAGGTGGTTTGTGATCTTTTCCGGAGAAAGCGTTGATTGCCTCAAAGTGGTCTGTTGTGCTGGATTGTCACATGTTTGTCAGCGGAGGAATCAAATCACTGACGAGTAACGGGCAAAGATTCTCCACAGCTACAGAGTGCCATTTAACCAAGGTTTTTTTCTGAAAAATGTTAAATAAAATATTTAATATAATATAAAACCACAAATATTGAAACAAGAAAATATTGAAACTCACTGGGGTTGGGTTACAGGCAATTCCTTGGGTTTGTTGTTTGCTCATTGTAGCTTTATGTAGCTAAAAGGTCAGTGCTAAAAGGGCAAAATGGGTACCAATCATTATAAGCAATTTAATTAAATTTATAAGGACAAACGAGCCCGGCAGCCTGGGAATTCATTGAAATTTGATCATATATGTAGCGAGAAATGTAATAACTTCGTTTACTTCTCACTTTTTTAAATTTTTACCTTCTAAAATTTGGCGAATTTGGTCGCCAGTCCCAGTCAATTGTAGAAAACATAAATGACCGAGAAGCAAACGCCCATGAATGCGTGTTTTACAATATTAATCGTTTCTTTTTTTTCCAAAAGGAAGTTTTTTGAAGATGCTGTCGTTTTGGATTGCACAGCAATTCATGTGAAGTGCAGTGAGAACCAAACTCATCTTTCCGAAAATGCTAGGCACGTCTTTGCTGAGCTTCGAACTCGCAGACAGTACAAACTAGCACATCGGAGTAAAGAATCCCTTAGTGCCATCACTTTTTCCTTTAATAATTTGTCGTGCCAATCAGAAATATAATCTTTTCTGTATGCCTTCAGTGTTTATTTTTGACCGCTCTCACACTTCTAAACACATGTTATCACTGTTGATATATGGAAGTTAGAAATCGATTACATTCGTCAAAATAAGAACTGTTCTGTAGTGCACTCAGTCAAGGGGCGCATTGCAGTGTCAGAATGGACTAGAACCTGTTAGAAAAGTTAGAAGCTTGATCATGTACCACGTTTGTCATGGTTAGGGGGACGTCAAGGTTTTGCATAGTTACTGTTTTCTGTGACTATGGTCTAGAATATTTGCATCAAGCTCTTTGACCCGTAATTTTCAACATAATTGTGATGGTAATGTGGACCTTTTTTGTTCTACAAATGGAAGAGGTCGGCTAGAAAAACTTTCAGGTTAACTCTCAACGGTCGCAAACAGGCAGCTACGGATTTTCATACTATATCATACCATATTTATTATCGGAAATCAAAGCTACAAAAACAGAACGTTGAAAATAAGTAAAAACAAATCTCCGATAAGCGTAAACGAAAGAACCAAATGGGACCCCAAAAAGGAGATCTGCCAGAACAGGAGTGGAAATCCAGCGCAGAAGGGCAGTGGCCGCCAACATTGCAAACTCAAGAGGCATGGAAAGTAGAGCTTTTGATTCTTCAGATTTTGGCATTTTTTCCCGCAAGCTGCAAACTCATGATAACTTCCGCATCAAAGTGTTGTTCAGTCGTTAAGTGTCTCCGGGGAATTTCCCGGAAGTTGCCGTGGCAGCGTCTACCTATGCACGTGGAGCTCATCCTCCATTAGGAAGTCACGTAGTTGACATAAGACATAAGTGTTAAAATTGAAAGAGCTCAAGCACGTTATGAACCCAAACAATGATTCGGTAATTACGATAGGTGGTCATAACACGTTCTAAAACTTTGCGATGTTTCATCATTTTCAACAAATTTTAATTAAGAGAATGCTTCCTCAGGGAAAGCAGTGGTGTATTTATGAAAAATAACACTGCTTTCCCGGTGAGGAAAATACTTGGTCTTTCTAACGTGCAGCAAATTTTCTTATGGCTTTCTCTTTGTTTCCAATGGAACTTATAACAATTTCTACTTCTTCTGCTCAAAGTACTCAGGGGGCAAAAGCGACTTCAACAAGTGATAATCGGAATATTCTTCCAGGACTTTCAGGTGACGTCATCAGTTTTTAAAATCATTGTGGCGGTTATTCTTTGAAGTTTTGGGAGACCTTCTTATAATACAAATAGATACATTGCAGAAAGTTATCGGTTTGCGAGCTTATAGTGCATAATTTTTCCAGAAAAGAGTTTATCATCTAAAACCAATGAGCTAAATTCAATCGAAATTAGGAGGCTAAAACGGCTCATCTGAACCATGTCTTGGTATGCTTAGGTTAGCCGCTTTGTTTGGTCACCGGTTAGTGTCTCCATTTTTCGCCTGTACTGATTCTTAAGGCAAAGATCACCCAACCACTAAATTGTTAGAGCAGAGCAAAAATGATTTTTTCGTATCGATGGGTAAGATAAATGGAGAGTGCTCCAAAAGTTTCCTCAGTTACTGTACTGTAAGACGAGCAGAAATCCGTTGATAGAATAATTTTTCTTGGAAATTGGTCTTTTCTTTTTGAAAGTAGAAACTCTTGAGAAGCTTGAAGATTTCGGTTTCGGAAATAGATGTCAAGTTTTCGTGCACTATTTTGCCACTCAAGTTGGTCCGGTCCAGGGATACACCAGCAAGGGAGTTCGTCTACGAGGTCACCATCATACTGGCCTTTATAAATGATTAGTATTCAACGACGAGACCGAAAAGAACGAAGAACAGCTTGTTTTGGTTAACATTCCGAGAAACCAATAAAAGTATTACTCGTTCAAATTCCCGCCGTGCGTTGCCACAAATGTTAGCGATGCAAGCGGTCTCACTCAGATTTTGGAATGCCGTCATTAGGGAAACTGGCCTTCTCACCTATGGCAACATCATTTCACTCTCCTTTTACATACTAATCTAAGAAACTCGTCTCCCTACTCTCCATGTTCGAACTCTTAGACTTAATGCGTCGCTTAATTTGGGGCCGCTCCACCACATACATCGTTCCGTGCACTCTTTAGGCTCCACCCATGGGTCCATCTGGGTCACAAAGTATGGCTTTCAATCTGGAGAGTGGTTTTATGCATGGAAACGCACGCTATCTCTACTTATCGCAAAGCCCCTTCACCTTTTCTTGAACAACTCCTTCAATTGAGAGGAACCCCAGCGCAGTGTTTGCCCCTAAATCCATCTGGCGTAAAATTAACCACTGAAAATTTCTAGCGCTTGAAGGTCCAACGGTTTTCCATCCAGGCGAACCTGTTGCCATCTCAGAACATGCTTGAGCCATCCAGTTCGCTTCACCTGATTTGGTGAGGTGTAAATTTGCTTGCACAATGCCCCTTTTGGCCCTGTACAGCCGTATACCGATGCAGGCCCATCTTATCCTCCCATTTCAGAGGCGTGGAAATCTTCGTAACTTTTGCCCATGGGCCGGCCAATTGCTGCCGTAGAGCTTCTCGAGCCCATGACATGAGAATCCAGTGACAAAAGATTGTATGGGCTTAGCAATTGGTTGACGTGGTCGGTGTTAATGTGTTGATGTTCCGCGAAGATTAGCGATCCAGCTATTAGCTCTTCGTGTTACGTAGATGGCGTCGAGATAATAGAGTCGCATGTCTAAATATCATTAATCGTGCTCCGATGTGCTAAGGCTTCGCGCACAGAGACGACTTGTGGTCGCTGATGTCGTGTCATCATGAGGAATGATTCACCCTCAGAGGAAGCTGACAAATAATGTGTTGCGGGGTTTTTTGGATATTCGGTCTATTTGACAGGGATTTGGCTTATCGGAAACCAGAGTACACTCTGTTTCATGCAGCCAGAAATCCACGTGGCACACGTGGCTAAATTCTCGATGAAAAGGTGACATCACGTGTGCTCAAAGATGTTCTTGAATCGATGCCACGTTAATGCCACGTCAATTTCTGCAATTGCACAATTTCTGGTCATTTGAAGGCGAGGGTATGTAGAATGGGGTCAGGTAATCACCATCTACGAAAAGGGCAAGAATCTGTTCAGGGTGATTTATGCCTGCTGTATCGATTTGTGAACTGGTTCAAGTGAGGAAAAAAAGGTCAGGCGAGACTGAATCACCGAAATGCTGTGCTCAGCATTCTATGTTTGGGATCGAAAGGGAGGACATGTATCCCAGTTATGACATTTGCAAGAGGGTTTGTCAGTCATATGCCAGGTTTGGTGATAGGTTGGCTCCAAAGCAAGGGTCAATGTGTTCTGAGCTGATTTGGACCGAAAAGGGATCATGATCTCCTAATATTTACCATGTTTATCGGTTCTTGCTTACCTCTCCTCTACGTAGCTCTTTCCTAGGTTTTTTCGCGATCATTCGCTGTCATTTCACAGAACGCAATGGTAGAAACCGAAATGGGCCATCGATGAAGGGAAAAGAACAAAACGGTCCTTACCCTTTGAGCGGCGGGTCTGCTAAACCAACAGCTAGCCAGACACTGGGGGAGGAAGCAAGAGATTAGACTTGAATAGAGAAGAGCATGCCAGCCAAGCGAGACGCAGGCGCTCCACCATATGAACCGTTCAGTTCCCGTGGAACGATATCGCTGGTCAAGAACGGTCACTGGCACACGTAAGAAGTAGAGAGTCTCCTTGTTGCGCATTTCATTTCATTTCATGGCTGCGAAAATTGTACTGTTTCAACTTTCTGGATGGTGTATTCCATTCTTGAAGGACATAATCCATCTGCTTCTACGTGATAGATGCTCCCGGAGACCTTGGAACCAAGGCTGAGGGTGGAACATTCGGCAACGCTCCGGCGGCTAACGTCTTGGCGACCCCGCCTTATTCGGGTTTGGGATCTGCTCACCCTTCGTGAGCTCCCCTTTTACAATGCGCTGAAAAGTCGACAATGCTACAAAGTTTTAGTCCACCCAAAAGTTGTGCCTAAAAAGTACTATGTGGCTGCGACGAGAAAGTACTGATCCCTCGACAGAAGGATGCCATATTTTATTGCCCCTAACCGCTGCTTTGCATGAGTAATGTAAACGAAGTTCTCCCCATTTGCGCGTTCGTGTGCGGCTATGGCAGCGAATTTTAAGCCTCTACATTGAATTTTTCCCGACAATAATCCATTGAGTCTGTTGCACAGGAGCAGTTGACTACAGTGATAATTTAAATATGAATAAAGAAATAAAGGAAAAATGTTCTGAAAGAATCAAAGATGAGGTATTTGAGACGTCGTCATCGGGAATAACGAGGAAGTGAAGCGAAATAGGCAGATTAGACCGAACAAAGCTCCGTGCTCAGTGTGCGCTTAACAAATGCGCAAAGTATCGTACTGAATGTTGTAGTTTCTTATGCTAAAGCGGTAGTCAACGTACAAGTGGCTCAAAACTTACGGCAACTACTCATTGTTTAAAATGGTCTCAGGAGGAAATTTTGGCTTTGTGGTCAAGTGCGGCGCTAGTAAACTTGGGGGGGGGGTAAGTGTGACCGACCACTTCTCTAGATATATTCTACGATCGTAACACTTAGCGAGAAGTACATGCTCGCGAGAGAGTGAGCGAGTCGAGAGTGAGTGAGCTCCTTAAGCCTTAAATAAATCGTCCTAAAAATATTACCAGAATTTCTCCAAAAATCGAGTTGATTAAAGGAATCTTCCACGGAAAAAGCTCCGCCTCCATTACCACAGAAAAACGATACCCCTTAGGCCCTAGCCTCATGAGCATAGCAAAAAGAACGGAACATAAGCGTTAGTTTCGATAATACTAATCCTACACACAAGACAAAATGATCACTCTTTCCGTGGAAGATTCCTTTAAGGTATCGTTTTCTGTGGTAATGAGGGCGGAGCTTTTTCCGTGGAAGATTCCTTTAAACTTCTTAGAAAAACTATTTTCCAATTCTAGCAGGAAGTCGAAAGCCAGTAACTTTTGTTGTCACTGTGTTTACTCGCCGTGCGGAGTATTTCGCCAGACTAGTATCGTCACTATCCAGGTGTTGGCATGCATTCCGGTCCGCGCAGGAGAGCTAAGGCACTGCTATTTTGGATTAAAACCAACTGGCTTTTCCGCCATGATTTTGTCACTCTTTTATTCATAGATCCCTTTTTTTTCTGCTCGCCGTGAAAGCACCCCGCCGCCGCTATGCAACTTTCTTACGGTATTTTTCTGGAAGTGAATATTGGTCGGCTGGTGAAAACAATATCCGACGGTTGTCGTTACGTCTCGCCCTCGACCTGATCTTCCACTCGTCTGACCCTTCCCAGTGCGCGCCCCTCAGCCTCCTGCTTACCTGTCCTCCGACTATGGCGCAATTTGAGCGCTCGTAATGCTCCCTCCCCCAACAAGTGCAGTGTGCTGTGTGAGTGGGGCTGTGTTTTGCTTCTCGTTCACCGCGCCGGCGCCAGCGAAGCACCTGAAAACCTTGTGAACTGCCTACGACGCGATCGCGTCAACAGTGTGGATGCCAAGAAATTCTCTTTGTCCTCCGTTTCACTGAAAAAGGAGGAATGAGCAAAAAGCATAGGCCGAAGGATGGCCATGAGTGCAATGGCAAGCTCTAGCGCATCTGATATATTCGAGTCAATTCCGGGAAGTAGGAATTGTTGAGACGAAGGGGGATGAAAAAAGCGAGAGGGTGTGAATGCTTTTGCTGGGCGTGGAAAATTTTGTTAGCTCTTTCGCATTTTTTCCAGTGCAGTTGCAAATAGGCACGTGAAACAGGCTTGATTTCATGTAATCCCCATAATAGAGAAGCGCCTGCCAGAGTTCCTCACAGCTGAAAGGAATAACGAAAGGTTTAGGAGCGGCACGGAGTCGGTACAATTACCACCTGAAAATCTGAAAGCAGTTTCACAAAGCAGACAATTTTGGTGGAATCAAAGCCAAAAGCATACCATGGACTGCGATAATGCTTCATCCGAAGCTTTATGAGAGGCTTTGCTTCACCGGAACCCCCTCTATATGCCCTTTTGGATGGATGGATTAAGCGTCAAACCAAGAATTCTTTGCCATCCGTTAGTGAATCGGCACCAGAAATAGCCTGCTCGCAAGAGCTCTTTGTCAGAAATCGTCGAGTATAGCGGCAACGATGGCCGACGACCGCTAAACAGCAGCCCCTTGAGAGTTCGATGCAGTCGAGCTCGTTGGAATCGCGCGGTCTCAAGCCATCCGATAGTCGCGCGCCGCCTTCCTTGTCGCCTCTCCACCCGCCCCGTTAGCTGCTGCATCGTTGTCGCTGCCCGTTGTGCTCGAGATGTTCGCCGGTCGTCGCTCGACGACGACGACGTTTACCTCGTCTGGTGCCGAAGAAAGCCCATGGCGACGTTTTCCGACAATGCTTGCCCGTCTTACGGAAGCAGGACGACGATCTCGTCAAAAAGACTCGCCTCAGGGTACCGTCGGACGGTCGGTGAGCTGCTTTGCGATGGGTGCGAATACTGCACCACCGTTGTCACCCTGTTGCTTGTCGCCAGTCACGCAACTCCGGGTTCGTTGATGCTGCACTACTTTCTCTTTCTTTTTCATGAGAGCTTGCTCCGCAGAATTGGTTAATAATTCATGCTGGAGTCGAAACGTTGGAACTTTAGCTCACTCTAGCTATTTGCAAAGCAATGGGACGGACATTTTGACGTTTATTGGAATTCTTGCCATGCAGCTCAGCCTAGGCCTGGGTGTGTTTTTGGAATTTAGCTCTAACGACATGCGAAAATTAATTACTTCAAGGAGACCATCTAGCTGAATGGGAAATGAATCCAACTTCGGTTCCAGAAAACTTTAGCGCTTATTCCATATGACTGAGTTTTCAATTATCGTGGCTGCCTATTGCAGGCTTCGTTCACATAAAAGTACACTGTGTAGTTAATAGATTTGAAAATGGTCTTCTAGAAATTACCTTATCCACAAGATCAATAACAATTTTGTGGAAAAATGCTCGTTACTCAGTAGAATGGATAAAATGTAGTTTATGATTCATTTTGTGCATTACGTGTTTTAGATCTTATATTAGTTGAATAGGTCCAATTATTATTCCTCTAGCAGTCAATAAAGCCGTGTGTGCAACGGCTGGGATGCGCGGTTTTGATGTCGTCATCGGCCCTCCATGGTAGAGGGGTGTCTCAATGATTCACCACCAATAGCGCGAAGAGTGTCTCAATGATTCACACATTAGACGCGAAGACCGACAGCGAACGCTCGCCTCTCAGCCTTGGTCCATTCTTCGTGTTATTCATACGGTATTGTAAGGTTATATCAATCGTTCTGAAATTGCTCCCTTGGAAGGTTTTTGGTTTTCCTTTCTTCTTTTCCTGGGCGAAGCCTGGATAGTTTGTGTTTTTGTGTGGTCCACTAGATCTGTTCCGAATGAGCTTCATGCGGCGTTTTAGGATTATCTAGCTTAGTGCTATGGCTGTGATTCTTCGCATGGGCTGGTGAAATTATGCCGTTTGAACACGTAAGTGTGGGTCCTAGTAGTACGGATTCAGTTAGTGAGAGAAGCAGTACTGAAATGTGAAGAGAGGGGATGCCATCCGTTAGTGCACCAAATGGTGGATGACGGAAATGAAAAATTGTTGTGGTTAGTGGGTCGGGTTGCATATGTGAAAAATGAGGAGCTTTTGTCTACTCTGCATTCCAGTGAAAGTCTTTGTCGAAGTGATAAAACAAAGAGATATTATTCCCGGACTTGGTAGTGGTAGCATTTGGTAGGGGTTGTAGCATCTCTAGAGAAGTTATTTGGACAATCAACGTACTCGCTGGATTCTTCCTTTTCTAGTTTTTTGAACTTCCACTTCTGGTAACCTTGTAATGTATATTAAGATCAATTGTTTCTGAAATTATGGGGCTTTTAATAGGCACGAAAAGCGTTAGGCGGAGGGGTGAGCAGTGTTTACCGTTAATCTGGACGATGGGAAAGTTGTGAGTTGGAAGGTTGCGGCAGTTGAGGCCTAATTAGAATCCATTGCGCTCAAGCTGGAAAAATGTGCTGTTTATTTTTCAATCATTTCATCATGTAAATATTTTTTATTTAATCCGTTTATCGTTGTATCTTCATATCATTACATCTGTTATGCAGGTTGGTTTAGATTTGTTTTTATTTTTGGTTTGGCTATTTGTCGGTTTTCAATTCTAAGAATTCTAGATATTCTCTTGAGCGATTCCATTCTCGTCAGTTTTAATTCTAGGTGTTGTTAATTGCTAAATCACTGGTTGCTTCGGCTACTGCTGAATAAAATTTTGGTTTGCTTGAATGTCCTAGTTATTTATTATATTTCACCTGCCTAATAATTTTTACCAAGTCCTTAGTCGAAGGGTTGCAATCTCTTGGTTGAGCGGAGTTTACGGATATCCCTCCAAACTAGGAAGGCATCTAGCCGTATTCTCAAAAATCTAAGTCTATAAGGGTCTGGAGAGTAGGTGAATGGATAGACCTTCGCTAGTTCTTTCTAGTCCTTCAACCCGATTCTAGAGGATGCCGGCGTCCGTTTTTGATGAATTCCGTTTTTTAAGGTCCTTTAAGGACAACTGAAGCCGGGCGGCAAGAAAGGAAATGGCAATGTGCATAGCGTTGGCATAGATAAGTCGTGAAAATCACGACTCCCTAGAGGCATTTTCGGCCATCTCAGCTTCATCAAATAGAGTTACTGGCCTTTGACTTCAACCGTTGACGTCACGAATCCAATGCTATGTGCGCAGTCGATAAAGACGTAACGAGATAATGCATGACGTGACCTGGCGGAAATCTCCTTGAAAGCAGCTTTACATTCGTTTACCTAAGATTGGGTAGCGTCTAGGCTATGATTTGTGCTGTTTTAGCCCTTTATTTTTCCCAACGCGTTTTCTACGGGTCCAACGAGATGCACTCAAGCATGTAACAAAATGATATTGATGTAAGTATCAATGAGTAAACAAGATGAACACTCTTGTTTTCAACTGACGCGCTGGTGCTTGTTTTCTATCAGTTCTTACGACGCCAGTGTTATCTGCCGCTAGTCGATCCTAGCGGCCAATTCTGGCGCGGATAAGACGACTTCAAGTGACGGAAACGCGTGCGTAGTCTCTGTTTTGGATGTTGAACAAGGCGGGTTCCTAGACGATTCTTCTACTTTGTAGACCCAGAGACCCTTGCTTTCACGGGTAGAACTCTCCTATCATGGCCAGGACTCTCAGTCAGCATTTGTCTAGTTTTTGGACGCATTCCGTCCTCGGTCATAAATTGGAAAGGATGGAGGATTTACGAAGCTATGGCTTCAACAGGATAAAGGCTTGAGTAATGATCTCCCATAACGCGTTTTGTGCTGCATCCCATTAACGAGACGAAT
>MU873559.1:0-12432 GCA_036418205.1 Ostertagia ostertagi | reverse complement strand
TGTTTTCTAAGACCTCTCTTGCTTTTGTCTCTCTCAGCCCTCTACGCACCTCTTTTTTGTCTTTATTTCGATATACCACGCCAATCCAATCGTGGTTTGAACCTTTGAGGTGCCGAAAAGTTTTAAAAAGAAGTTGGAGAGAAGTTATCAAAGAAGACTGAAAACCCTCAAAATGAACCCTTCTTTACCCGTTGCTTTCCACGCTGAACGAAATCACACGATAGAGAGCGTCATTGATGTGCACTTGCACTGCCTATCTACTCTTTCCTGGCACAGCCTGTAGTCCTTCATTATCAACCAATCATGGGTTTTCTCCACTTCCGGGAGATGCCATGAACGCTGTCCCTGCAACGGGTTAGCCGTGCTAGACCGCTACGGGCAATCTTTTCCGCCGCTAAACCGCCATCTCTCGTTTCGTTGACCTCGCCTTTAATAAGACATTTCCCATCCCCCTCCTTCCACAGCGTCTCATTCATCGTACCCCTTCTCCTAATGTCAGAAGAAGAACACAGGAATCATGTGATGAATGTGAATGACTGCTGAGAAATCTTCGCAGCGCGAAAGAGTGAAATGCTTTTATAACTTGTGTATGAGAAGCTCTATTTATAAAGACGTTTGAAGAAAGGAAGTGAAAACTTTGGAGTGGAAGTGGTACGGTGGTGAGTGGAGGCTACTTATCACGTTCACGGTCCGGGGATCGAATCTTGGGTCGTACGGCCCAATCAACCAAGCCTTTCATCTCTCCAGGGGCCGTGTACAGCAGTATCCGGCTAGGGATGGCTCTAAAAACTCCCGCATCTCTAGACGCAATCCCCTTCCTTGATTATGAAGACTGCGCCATCGAAAGGAGTAGAGACGCAGGGTTTTGGGGACCCATCCTCGGCGGGGTACTGCCTCACACTTCCCATGCTTACCTGGTACCAGACTCGTATGAGAGAATAAGAGCACTAAAATGTACATATGTCGGCCGGTCTCCAAAAATCATGGTGCACGACAACATGCATATAAAATGCATTGATTCTGAATATAAGTAGAGTGCGTGGCACGTGTCGGGGATCGACCATTGCCTTCGACTACCGCCTTTTTGTTCTACGAAAACGTGGTATGTTTACGGCTATGGTACAGTATAACTCGACCCCTTCGGGTTCCAAGGTAGATCAGCTAATTAGAAGGTCTAGAAATGGCACTTATTTTACATGCTGATTTTGCAGCAACCACTCTATAGCAATAACGTTTTGGCCTTTCCCCGATCTATTTCATTTATCCATTTTTTTCGAAAACCAAGTCAAATGTGTACAGAACTGAATGATAGTAATCAAAATAAATCGCAAATACAGGAGGCATGATCAGAGATTAACAGCAATCACATACAAACCACGTTTATCCCACTCCTGTCTCTAGGCGAAAGCGGGGTAGTGGGTACCCCCCAGGAGGCCCGTCGCGCGGCAAGAAGGCAAAGTCAGCGGACGAGTCGCGCGCGTACTATAGGGATTTCGCGTCAAGTTAAGTGTCCCATTGCACGTCCTACATCGCACATCACGCGCTGCAACTCGTCCGCCGACTCTGCCTTCTTGCCGCCGCGCGACGGGCCTCCTGAATAGGGGGGGTGGTGCCATGGATGCCGCATAGCCAACTGCGTCGTTCCCGATCAGACCATGATTGTAACACTATCAGGATAATCAGGTATTGCATTCCTTTAGGGCCGCTAATAGATACGAAACGTGTCTGGAAGGGTAATTACGCTTGATTGGACATCGGTTGCCCCCCACGAATCGCTATGTAGGCTAAATAGCATTCAAGATGTCACTACATATGATTCAGATCAGAAGTGAAATGCGTGGCGCATTCCAGAAAGGGATCACCACTGAAATGCTAGTCTGTCACATCTAACCTGTTTAATCGGTCATGGCCCCGACGTGATGGCCTACCTACCCCGTTGAGACCTCATGCTTTGGTCCCCAACCACTTAGCTGTTCGGTCGGCAGAGGGGTTCACCCGCTGGAAGGGCCGCAGGGATATAGTATCGGTAGCCCATGCACTGCACCCTTACCGAATCTGATTATTCTTCCGGATGACTCCTCGCTCTCAACTATCTTTCCTCGTTACGAAGAAGGCGGCGCTGAGTCCATCGCGTGTCTGGCCATTTCGAGAATACTACCGCGTTCCTGGCCGTTCTACGGACATCTATGTGTCGCCTTGAGGGAAGGACTTACAAATAATTCTTTATGTTTGCAAAACTATTACAAATAAGATTCCCTTGCTGTGTTTTCCAGAAATGTGGCCCCATCTTCTAAAGCCAACCCCCTTCCGGAACCACAAAAATTCCCTTCCCCTCTCATCCGACTAGACCCATCGAGAGCGCTCAGCACGGCGATCAAGGCGCGACCTAGAGCGTGATCTGATAACGAATACGTATCATGGCCTCGAAGGTAGCACTGATCACTAGTTCTATCGCGTCTAGTGATTTCCTCTCAATTCCAAAAATGTGAAAAATGGGGCTATTTGTAGTGGATGACGGAAGGCATAGCACCTGAAATTGATGCTTGACTCGGGGTCAGCGAAGAAATTGTGAGCAACTAAACATTTTTGGGGTAGCGTCACGTTCGACTCTCAATCAATCTAGGCATTTCAAATATTTTCAGTCAGATATCAGAGTTATTCAGCATGTAACCAAGACTGTCAATAGCAGTTCATTCGGCAGACGATTCGCGTTACTGCGCTTCTTTGTAGCCTTAAACCCACGAGTCGGATCAGGTACCCAACGAGTCCGACCGTCCCTAACAGTGAAAAGAGGAATTTCAAGACACTGTTCGCGATGATTGGATGGTCGGTGGGCCAACCGCGCCAGGACTGAGCTATGCTGGAGCGCCGAGGTCAAATCATTCGCTGTCAATTGCGCGGTGGTCAGCACCCTCAGAAAGTCCGCCTGTATCCCAACTAGGCCATTTTCCCCTTCTTCGACCTTGTTCCTATCCTGATTCGTTCCTTGCGAAGCATCATCCTCAAACTGAATCGTTAGGGGCGGTCGAATATGGGAGTTTAAGTAATCGGATAGACTGAAAATGAAAAAAAAAAGCAAAAGACCGCAATAAAATTCTGAAACAAAACTCTTCCATGAAGAAGGAGGCGGGTTAACGAGTTGACGAGCCTGCCCTGCTCCACGGCTAAGCTAATTTGCGCATATTTGAATTAGCCGCTACGCCGTAATCCACGTTGCGTGTCATGAGGTGTACAAGACGTAACTCGCCCAAATGCTATTAACTTCTTAACACCATAACATCATAGCATTTCAAGCCGCAGCAACGGCACATCTGTGGTACTTGTGGGCTTCCCCAACCCAATTCTTCGACACCCGCTCTACTGTATGTTGCTCTGGAGTAGGATTGACTTGACTTGTCAGTGAATGAAAAAAAAACTTCTGGAATTGGCGAAAATAATTCCCTTCATTTTTTGAGCGGTAGGACAATCCGAAAGAAAAAGCGCTCCGAGACTCTAGTTGTCAAGGCAAGAGAAAACAGACGCACACGAGAGAGCATAGCGAAGAGCAAGACAACACATTCCAAATGGTCAGAGTGGTTACAAATAGTGTGTGATTGAGGTGTTTATGGTAGCAAAATATAAGTCCCTAGCGCGCTCTTACCCGCGTTATTTCGATGTGTGGAAAGAAACGCCTATTCTTTAAACACTCACGCAAAACTCGTTTCAATGCCTCTGCTTACTTCATCGATTACGCCAGGAAAGGCATTCAACTTCCCATGGAACTTTGAGATGAGACCCACATATATGGATAGAGCTTCAAACGCTGATTACAAACATCTGAGCTAAAACTGCAAAATAAACCTGCCAAGGAAGTTGTGAGCAGTCAAAGTAAGTCAAAGCAGTCAAAGCTTCAAGTTGAGGCTACGTATTAAAACGTTGACGACCGTGTGGTTGATTTATACCATCACGCTTTCGCCGCTGTGGAACCGTGTGACATGATGTCATGTCACAGTCTTTTTTAAGCTGGTTTTCAAACATTTTAGGTAACTTATTTATGTGATGTATACGCCATGCTTAGGCATTGTTACAAAAGGACGTGGTCCCTGGAAAGAAGCTTCGGTTAATGGGCTATCGAGTTTTTCAAAAAATGTTTGAATAATGATCAGTAGTCGCACTTTTTGTGCTTAGGCTGAAATTGATCGGTACAAAAAATGTTTGCAATAAATTTGCTACAGTGGGTGAGAACACTTGTCGGAGACGTAGTAACACTAATGCGCGTCCTATGATCCTACATAGTTTGTAGCCGCTTCTGCGTTGTCTGTGAACGTTTTCCTTTGCCTCCCTTCCTCCTTTCCCGCAAATCTTCGAGTCTGTGAGTAGTTTTCGACATGTGGGTCCGATTGCAATCCAACGATCATACTATAAGCTCGAGATACAGGGACCGGGAAAGTAATCCTAGGGAGGTACCCTCTTAATCGCACGTCAGCATTGGCCCTTTTGCGCACTCTCAATCGCAGGAATAGCTAGAATGGCCTAAATCACATAATCCGAGACCTTACACACAAGAAAGATAACAAACAAACACTTCCTGAAAAAAAGGAGTTCTCGTGGGACCGTGTGACATGATGTCATGTCACACATTCGCGCGGTCAAAATAATGCGCGCGGTCCCACACGCCAGACAGCGAAAATAGCGCGGTCGTCAACGTGTTAACCGTGCTAGCCTCCGAACACTTTCAGAGCCGCCGTGAGGGAGAGTGGGCCGGCTCCAAAATTTGCACTCCAACGAGAAGAGAACTTCTGACCTCTCGGGTGGAGAGCGGGGGCACTATCGCTACTCCGCGCGATATAGATTTAGCACGGTTCATATGTAACGCTTTACTTTTAGCCAACTTTGACTGCTCACAACTTCCTTGGCAGGTTCATTTTGCAGTTTTAGCTTCCATATTTGTAATCAGCGTTTGAAGCTCTGTCGATATATCTATCTGTCGGTCTCGATTCGAATTTCCCATGGGAAGTTGAATGCCTCTGGAAGAGCAAACAACCAACTGTTACTATTCAGATCCTGTGATAGTGATTGGGCTTCTGAATAAAATGATGTGGTCGAAGCGTTGGGCCGTTACTGAAGTTTTCTACATAAAACCTAGCTGGCAGAAGATAAGAATCCGAAGTCAAGTCGAGAATTAAAGAGCATGGATTCCACTGAATAGGAAAATATAAAAATGCGAAATATCACATGTGGACAAAAAGAAAACCCAGCGAAAGCACCCAGACCTCTTCGCGCTGCTTTGGAGAAGTTTCAGAAGCAAAGACAACGAGAAAGAGATAATGTGAGTCGCGAAGAGGAAAAGACCGAGAGAGCCTAAACGGGCAACACTACGCATAGATAGAATCGGACAGCGGCCGCGGGCACTGGCGTTTTGGGGGGAGTTTGATCCAAATCCTGAAGCGCCTACGTCTTTGTGACGCTTTCCGAGGTGAGAGATAGCATTAATTACAGTTTGTATTGGCATTTATGCCACGCACGGCCTAAGGAGCCGAGACGCAGACGTCGCCTTCAAACATTTGCTATACCATTTAGCAACACGCATAGTTGATTCTAATAAAGGTCATTTCAAAGGATTATTACCTCACGACGCTTTTTCCATGCGGAGTTGCCAAGACCATCTAAACATTGCAAAACATGCCTGTGAGTTCTCCAGTGAAATCATTATAGGTAAGATAATTAAAAAGTAAGAGTTCGAGTCAGGCGTACTGTAGTACGCACTATTGTTGAGTATTAGTGGGAAAGAGTAGTTCTTGGAGGCAGCTGGAGGAAACGAGGTGGAGCAAAAAGGCAAGGTGTGCCTCGACTCGTCTCGTCGCCTTCGCTTTTATTGCGGTAAACATGATTCGGCCGTGTAAAAACGATGATTCAGCAAATTTAACGATGCGGAAAAATCATCTGCAACACCATTGTCAAATGTCGAGAAGACTGAGTGCGAAAAATTCTAGCCATCGAAACAGCATCTGGGAGCATGGTTGTAATTGTAATTTTATGATTGCAATTCTGAGCAGCGTTCCAAATGAAGCAGTTACAAGGTTATCCTGATAAATTTGATTATGAGGCCATTATATCGTTGAGAGCGGCGCTACAATTTTCCGCTGTTTATTCGGCTATTCAACTACAACAATACTGGAGTCCGCTACGCTGTTTTGTGGCCTTCAACTTTGCAAAGAGAGAAATCTTTTATTATTTTGTTTTTGCATCGAAATTCTCCAGGATCTGGCGTCTCTAAGAGCACGGATGCATTAAGTGAAACAAATGTCTTAGAAGTGAGGCACTTGGCATAAAAAGAGACATAAGGATAGTCACAAAACGGCGGTCCCTAAGAAGTGTAACCGTCGTCATCACTGTACAGCTGAGTCTTAAGCTGGTAGGACCGGCTCGCCGAGTCACTCGAACGAATCGTCCACAGAAAAATCATGATTCTATCTCATTCATAAATCACTGGCTTGGGGACCATAATTCACGATAATAACGGAAAGGATAGAGAAAATTGCGATTGTTTATGTAAACGACTCGAAAAAAGCGAAACGACTGTTACGCGTTCAGATTCCCGCCGTACATCTGTCACCAATGCTGGGGACGGGGACGATTCCACATGGTTCTCGGAGGCATGCGAAGTGGTGTAGTGGCAAGTAGCACATTTACCACGCCGGGGATCGAATCCCGGCTCGTGCTCCGTCCGGGCCAACCGCACCATTGCATCCCTCCGGAGTCGCTCAATTGGTACCAGACTTGTTTGGGAGGATAAAAACACTGACTTGTACATCGGCTGGCCCCCGCAAGTCATTGTATAGGCCACATCGCATTCAAACGCCACTGCGAATGTACAAATGGAAGTAGAATGCGTGCCGCATCCCAAAAAGGGATTGATCAACGGCAAATGCTTTATCCTTTTAGTGCTTTCTCCAAGAACACTTTTTGGCCTTTTATACCTATCGCAACTGTGTTTCTCTTTTTTTTACTGTATCCTATTCTTTCAATCGTTTTGTCTCTATTATTCTCTATTATTCCAAACTCGAATGCTTAAACCAGATTGCTCCGATGCGTTGCCTCAAAGAAAGAGGTGGCCGCCCCAGCGCCCTTCATACCATGCGTGGACTCCGCCCAACCTGCCAGCGATCGTCCCCGGAAGATGATTTTTGTGGGCTTATTTCTCTTCGAAAGGAAAGAATGCAACGCATTGAATGCTATGAACTAATCCCTTAGCTCATCTTCGACAAAATCTGAGGAAGCCCCCACTCCCGAAAAGGGCAACGTTGTGCGTATTTCGACTGGCAAAAAAGAGCGGTGGGCCAGTAAGGGCGTTTAGAATGAGATATATACCCATGTACATGCCGCGGAACAGCTGTTATGATCTGCCTTTATTATCTGGAACGAATCAATCCTGAAAAAGGAAAAAGTGCAGCGGGTTTGACGTCATGCTCACTAGGGAAACGGTTCGAGGATTGAACTTAAACAAGTGCGGTAAAAAGCGCAAAAGGTCGGACTCGCATTGATGTCGATCCCGATACCTGTTGCGTATGAGTCAGGGTCACTGCCTCTGCTTATTCTTCCAGGAAACTTCCAGAACTTCTTCCAGGGAATTCGTTCCTCTCAAGGACAAATATAGATTTGAACTCAGCTTTTCGAGGCACGTTTATATGGGCACATCTCATTTTAAATGACGGAATTGGCCCTGTCCCTCTCCTTGAGAGCATCGTTTCGTACTGCATTCCTCATTTTGCAAAAAATACGCTGCTATGCTTCTCCAAAAGAAAAGTCGTTCTGCTCAGAGGCGACCACTGAAGACAGGCCTGAGAAGGGTCATTGTTGTTTTATGTGAAGCTGATTTTGGTGATCATCACCAATCAGATTCTGAGTGAAGCGTTTTGCAATTTCAGTCACACTGTAGGTTATTACCAGTCGATACCAAGAGTGAGATAGGAAGCCTAGAGAACGTTCCAGAAAACCTTCCACAGATTGTGTGGAATTGAAAGACCACTCAGTCAACAGACAGTACTCTGTCAGCCAAAAGCCAGAGGGAGTTAAGGAGCTGAATTCGCAAGAACTCATAAAGGGAGATGTCAAACATGAGACGATCTAGTGAACGAAAGGAGGCTATCAGATGGCACGAAAGCTCAAACCTAGCGATCCCTCAAAGGAAGGATAGTGTGGAATTTAAAACGGCAGTCGTGTGAAGGTATCGTTCCATGTATGGTGAGCATTTTCAGCGTGAATTTTCAGTAGTGGTCCGGTTGGTAGCGGCGGGTTTTTTGCATCTCAAGTGCACTTGACGTAGTCCAGCAACAGTCGGGCTCCGGCCACAGGCAACATCTACACCGGAATGGCGGAAGAATTGAATATTTGGCTGGATTACGGTAACGCTCTCGGGCTGCATGAAAACATTATTTGTGCAAGCACCAAAAGCAAATCAGGAAAGGCACGCTGATTTGCTAGTGGGCCTTCGAATCGCGCATTCAAACGCCAAGATGGACAATTGTAGGAAAAATGGATGAGTTCAGTTGAAAAATTCCGATCAGTGCCCTGGTCAGAAAGAAAACAAAACAACAGTCGCGGCGTCGCGATTTACAACTGCAGTCACTCAACAGAAATCGCGGCGACTTCTTATGGGCCACTTCGCTCAAACAGTAATGGTTTGTTGTCCTTCTAACCCAGTGCTTTACCCTTCAGGAAGCAGGGTCAACCCTACGTTGTTACGAGTAACAACGGGGGGGTCGTACCTGGTTGAGTTTGTAGGAGGGGGGTCGTACCCACTTTAGTCGCTCGAAATCACGTGTGGGATTGAGGTGAAACTAAGATTTCGTGGGTAGTAGGCTGGGCGAGTGGAGGGCGCGCAGGATAAAAATTTGCCGTTTCAGCGGGCGTATATACCTCCCCTAGAAAAGGAAGTAGTGGGAGTATAGGATGGTTTAAAGAAGGAAATTTTCGGAGATATTTACCGTTTCAGAGTGACTATATACCCCCCCCCCCCCGCTCGACGGCATTTTTGGAGGAAAAAGTGGGCGGGGTTTTGATGGAAGATGGAGATGGTGGAGGTAGGGAAAAGGGGGTCGTATCAAATCCACGTTGGGGGGGGGGTCGTAAAAATTTTTCGAAAAGTAACAACGATAGGACAGACCCTGCTCGGGAAGCGGAATAATCGGCATAGGTGTAGATGCTTCCTCACGCTAGGAAACTGGATTTTCAGGTGCAAATTGAAGTCAGAGTCTTCAGTGAATTCTGTGGAGTACAAATTGAAGTTTATTGCTGTGAGCTCACTTTCCCGTCTTCCGATTTCCGTTCATACTACTGCTACATGCTCTAGAACAAAGTTAGGGTATGATAGATGCTTGAATTGAGTGATGCATCAAAGTGCTGTATCAGGGGCAGCGCTGTGCCTTGCTAGTTCGTATTTGCCAGCCGCCCGTGAGCGTCTCACTGACGTCCCACAGCACACGCCCGCCGTTGGGTCCCGGCATGAGCCCGTCGCGCAGCGAGAAGGCGGGCACCCAACGTATCAGCGGAGTGGTCGCGTACTGTAGCTATTTGCCGCCAAGTTAAATAGAATGTACTCTAGTACATCACACATTAAACAAACGGGCTGCAACGCATACCGCTGCGGCTTCTGCGTCCTCTATTTTTCCGTGTGAAGGCCCTGACTGTCGGTAACCTCGTTCACGCCCCCGCGTCCCGGTGAACTATCCGGTGGTTTCTTTCGGGGGCCGTATGCTATCCTTATCTCAGGAGACACATCCTCCTCCATCAGCATCCTTTCTCAACGTGGCCGAGAAGGCACGCTGGGTTCGCTGCAAGACCCATCATTGATTTCTGGTGGCTGTCAGCTTTTTCCCACCTCTACAAGCCACTCGTATATCTTCTGAGAGACTGCGCTGCTCTATCTGTCCAAAGGTAGTAACGCAGAGGTATAGCGGATCCTATGATGCAACCCTGTCCCTAAAACCTTAGGACAGCATCAGTGATGTTATGTTATGTTATGATTTATTATCGGTAAACCAAACAGAACATAAACAGTACATAGTTACATAAAGTTTCCGATAAAACGGGAAGAGAAAAAAGAAAAGGAAGTGAATAGGAAACAAGACTAACAAGGGTACGAGAGGGAGGGGTAGGACAACTGGTGGTGAAGAGCAGTGGCCCGCCAACACTGCAAGTCGCCATGATGTACTGCGCCTCCGGGTACCAACTTAGTAGGCCCGTCAACACCACCAACGTCCGCGTACTGAGTCTGTGGCCTAGGCAGGAGGGTCTTTGCTAAACACGAACATACAATATGAGAAGTAAAGAAGCGAAATAATGAAGACAGATCAAATACACTATACACAAGAAGAAAGAATACTTTAGTAACAAATACAGAGAAGAAGTACAGAGAAACTGAACTCTCATGGACGGCCACTTACAATCAAAGTAAAAAATTCAATGCAGTCGTCCCTGAGGTGATAGCTATCGACAAAGTCGAGCTGCTCTAAACCCATCCCTCACTTTTCAAAATTTTTTTCACTTTCGATTTGAAAGATTCAGACGACATTGAATTGACGACGTCGGCTGGTAGGGTATTCCAAAACGATATGACTCTCTGCGAAAAGCTGTTTTTGTACATGCTTGTACGAGTCTTTTCTCTCAGGACCTTAAAACAATGCCCTCGCGTTACACCTATTGTTTCAGATTTTCGGAAGAGTAGGTTAAAGTCAATATCGATGTGCCCCGCGAAAAGTTTGTAGAGAACGTCGTAATCCATAATCTTTCTTCTCATCTCGAGAGTAGATGTGCTCAAGTAACTGAGACGATCTTCGTACGGTACATGAAATAGGCCTGCTCGCGCAAATATTTTCTCAGTGAATTTAACTTGGACGTTTTCAATTTGGCTGACTAAGAATCTAGTGGTGGGCGACCATATAGGTGTACAGTATTCCAAAAGAGGCCTAACATAGGCAGTGAAAAGTAGGAATAGTGTTCTTATATGCCTACTAAGAAAAAGCTCGAAGGATCGTGTTACATCGCGACTTGGCTAAATTTATTATGTTGATCATGTATCCGTCGAAAGAGAGCGTTCTGTCATATTTGAGACCGAGATCCTTGATGAATGAAGGCTCTTTGATAGGAGCTCCATCAAGTAGAAACTCGTAGTTCTCAAAGCTAGCTCCTATTTTCATGACATACGTTTTTTCAAGAGGATATTTCTAGGCCCCACGTTTTTGACCATCTCCCGGCAATTGCTTCCATGACACGCCTAGTAGGGTATGCGGACTCATTGAAAGAGAACAATTTGACATCGTCCGCATACATTGTGCAATTTATTGTATCAGGCAGGAACCGTGGAAGATCGTTTATGTACATCAAAAACATCAAGGGGCCTAGGCATGTGCCCTGAGGCACTCCGCTGAATGTTTCGTACAGCTTTGAACGGGCGTCGTTGATCACAACAGCCTGCTTTCTATGACACAAAAAGGAAATAAGAAATTTTAGTAGCGAACCCGAAATTCCGAATGTTTTCAATTTTAAGAACAAAAGATCCAACGGGATTGAATCAAAGGCTTTCTTAAAATCGATGTACGCTACGAAAACAGTTTCCCTCTTATCGAGTGCTTTTTGCCATAAGGGAATGGTGGATACTAAAGCGGTGAAAGTGGATCTTTTAGGTAGGAATCCGTGCTGGCAAGGAGATATGAGGCGATTCTTGGAAAGATATTCCTTGATCCGGGAGCAAACGATTCTTTCCATCAATTTGCTGACACAAGATGTCAGGCAAATGGGTCTGTAATTTCTAAAATCACTTTTGGAGCCTTTCTTATGTATGGGTTTCACCCAGCCAAGACGCCAGATGTCTGGGACGTCTCCCCTCAGAAGTATTCTGTTGAACAGTAAGGTTAAAGGTGAGGTGAGCCCAAGAGCCGCTTTACGGAGGAATATGTACGGAAGCATGTCAGGCGATGTAGACGAACGCAAAGGTAAACATTTCAGAGCTCGAAAAACGTCCTCCGAAGTAATATCTACCCAATCAAGCGTTGCTCTGCTGTCACCAGGCCGGGGAATCGTTTCTGTTACCTTCCGGGTATAAAAAGTTTTGAAATACATCGCAAAAGCCTCAGCTTTTTCAATGTCAGAAGAACACTCTTTATTGTTGTGGTCAAGGATTGGACCTATGCTTGAGGAGTCCTTAAGCCTTATAGAGCAATACTTCCAGAATCTTTTAGGGTTTTTTGGACAATGCGATTTCCGTCTCATGTTTATCCTTAAGTTTTTGTAGTTTCATTTTGAGGGTTCTGACACTGCCTTCAAGTAACCCGGATCGCGAAACCCTCGCCCTCTGCAATACAGCCGCATTACACGCCTCTTCAAAAGAGGAAATCTGCCGCGGCTCTTTTCTTGAGATACGAGTTTCACTACAAATCGGTACGAATGTACTAA
>MU873557.1:0-10703 GCA_036418205.1 Ostertagia ostertagi | reverse complement strand
GTAGGCAGTTCAGGGGCGGAGTGAGGGGGGTGAGTGAGCCACGAGCCAAATTGCATGTGTGAAAAGCTGGAATAGGAGCGTTTACACTGCTTTGCTGAGGGGACGCGGACATGTCACGCGCAGCGGCGGCACGCCTCCCCCCCCCCTCAAATAAGTTGGTACTGTAATTATTCATTAGCCGACGCTAAACGCCGACGAATGCCTTGAATTAAATGTTTTGCAATTTAAAAGCGCGAAAAAGTCAAGAACCTGAAGTTGAGGTGCATCGCCACCAACATATAAATCTTCCTCATCACCATGCATACTCAGCTCTCCATGCTGCACATGGCTCACACCACTCCTTCCGAGAGCGACTGCTATCACTGCTTTAAGATCCTCACATGGCTGCAAAGACCATTTTTTTAAAGCACCGTTCAAGGAATGTGTCGAAAGCATACCTTGCAGAAGATTACTTCAAACTGCATCCAGTCACATATAAGTGCTACATCTTCGACAACATCCTCAAAAAGGTGCTGACCTGCACTCCGTGAGATCATGCTCAATCCTCAAATACGGCAAATGTCAACTCAAACACAACAAACCGGGTTCCGAGACACAGAAAACAGTGCCGGTAGGTGCTGAATGGTGCCAAGACGACGCCACATTTCACCAACAGCAAAAATGAATTTCATTTGTTATCAAAACACTGTGTAAACCTTCAACAGCAGTTTACGAACAGATTGGAAAATTATCCTGATCGCGCAAAAATAGGACCGACTTCGTTGGTTGATCACATTAACGCATGTCACGCAATGCACGCCGCAGGACAAGCTCGGTTTCACTCGGGAGAGAGGGGGGTTTGCCAGCCAAGCTGTACGTATGCTTACATAAGAATCTAGCTTCTTCTAGCGACGCACACCTCACATCTAGTCGTGATTCTAAGAAACGGATGACCCAAAAGCCGTGCACCCAATCAGGCCCTCCTTGACGGGGGGGGGGGGGGGGGAGAGAAATTGCAAAATTGCCAGTGTTGACTGTCACCGCTATGACCAGCTTAGCTGTCTGCCGCTGTCTATTCCAGAAAAGAATGCCTCAATAATTGAGTCGGAGGACGAGAAGCTTGTCTCAAAGCCGTGGGTATGGCAAGCCTACCAACGATAACTGCCCCGATTTCTTGAGGCCAGAGGGTTACCCTGTGTCCGAGCACAAATAAAATAACATTTATTTTCTGCGTCTCACAATTTTGGCGCCATTTTTTCAGGTCGCCAGTGGACATTGTCTTTGGAGAGGTTAATGATGATGACGATGATGAATAAAGCCTGCGCTGATTGGCGCCGATCTTGAGGTGCTAATTAGAACAGCCAAGTTTGAGCACCTTAGCGAGTCGAGCCACAGAACCCCTTTAAACGCCAGTAGGGAAAGTACCGTGCTGACCGTTAGACAACCGGACCGCTTCGAACACAAATGTGCTGAAAAGGCTTGGGAAACCTCCACCCATTCCCCGCTATGGACTTCAACAAATGTAGCATTGTTTTCGATGGGTAGAGCTTTTTGTCATACGAGCATGCTTTGTTATTCTCAAATACTATGTATGCATCGAGATCGAACTCGCCTTTCCTAAAGGATGTACTTCAAACCTTTCACTCCTTTCTGGCAAGAGGGCCGCTTAGCAAAGTACTAAACGTATATTTTTTCATTTTTTGTAGATTAACGGTTTTCCGTTCTATCTATGCGGACCCTTGACTAACCAGGAAAGGTCATTAGGCCAACCCGGCCAAATGAAATGAGGTGCACATTTCTGTACGCAACATGAGACGCTGAACTCAAATCTGCTTTCATTATCTGCTGAACTCTTCTCTGAAAGGAGTTACGGAGGGTTTTTGTTGCCGCCCTTGATTTTCAGTGTCTTGCCTGCAATCACATGTTAGCCGCATTATAAAAGTATCGAAAGGAGAACCGAGGCACCGATGAGGTGAGCTTCGGTAGCGCAGTTGGTAGCGGTCTTGCTTCTCAAGTCAGGGGTCGCGGGTTCGGTCCCTTACGGGTTTGGTGTTTTGCTTTTTTCCAACATGGCTGAAAAGCCTTTTTGAATCCGTTATTTTATCAACGGTCGCCCGACGCTACATCTACGAAGAGTTTGCAAGCAGATCCTCTTAAGTTTAAGCTACTTGTCTGTGAGTGCCCATGGTGCCCGTAGTGCAGGTGCTATGCTTTTCCGTGGCAAGTAGGTACGATATTCGTATTCAGGGGATCAAACTACCCCTAAAAACGAGTTTTTCGCCAAATCTGAGGCGATGAACTAATTGAGAAAAAGCGGAGCAGTGATGGGATTACCTCCTCAAACTCCACTTTTTTGGGTTGACCAATCATGGACGACGAGGGAAAGGGGAGAATCATGGACGACGGGGGAAAGGGGAGAAAAGGTGTTGTATTAGGAAATAACGCTTTGCAGATCTTTGGATGATGCAGACGGGCAAGCCAGACACAATTTTTGTCTATTATGAAAAGTGTTTAAAAGGTTTATTCTACCCAAGTGCCAGCCTTTTGTAATGGATTGGTGGATCGGTGAGTAAGTGACTGCCCAAATTTTCGAGGTTAGGTCAAAATTTCAGAATTCGCTAGAAGTTTGCTCAAAGGGAGAGTCTGGCTCCCTGATTACGAATATCATACTTGTTCAAGGCAAAAATGCCTGGCGCCTGCGCTACAAGCGCCCTAATTGCCCTTAAATTCTTTGTACTGTTAACTATACGCAAGCATGTTCGGACTAGCGATGTTAGGAGTCTTCCTAGCTATCTTACTGCAAACGGCAAAAGAACAAACTCGCCAGGGAGTTGATCCCCTGACCTCTTTTTCGTGAGCCTCGACCACAGCCCCTGCGCTTTTCTGCTTCATAATTCCTTTCAGAGAAGAGTTCAGCAGATAAGGAACACATATTTGAGCTCAGCGTCCCAAGGCGCGTATACACATATACATCTCATTTCAAATGGCCGGGTTGACCAAATGACCTTTCCTGGTAAGGCCAACCGTATAATGGTACAATACCAACGAGGACGGCGTATATGGCCTCGAGGTGGGAGGGGGTGTAACCGCGGTGATCAGCAGGAGAAATCGATATCGACTTCGAAATGCATCGGCGAATTAGAAGCACAGCGCAGGCGCGGCGCACACCATGGCAGGGATTGCTAGTGCAAAGCGCTTCTAAATTCGAGTTATCAGTGACAAAAGGCTGTTTCAGAGGATTCCGATGTTTTTGGAGTGAATGAAACGAAGAAAATTGCAGTAATATAAAGGATGGACTTCTTTAAGCAAAGAAATTTTTTTACAAAATAATTCTCTTTGGAGGAGGATTGAAACAAACGGGTTTCCAGAAGCACATAGTAAAATTTTCTAACACACCCAAAATTTGACATGAAATCGGTTTCAAAGAAAGTTACGACAATTGAAACCTAAAAAAAGACCCCGTGTTTTCGGGAAAATGGCTTGATGAGTGCACTCAAGAAGAAAGTCCCAACGGGATTTTTTTGAATCGGTAACCTTTCGAAAATGTTTATGTACTTTTTAGAAAGCAAACTTTGCAGTTTGTCATGCTGGATTCAGCTTCCCAAATTAATGACTTTGAAGGAAGTTGTGATCGTTCGAAGGTTGAAAACTAGCCTGAAGATCTGAATCTGGATCTGAATTTTCCCAGTTTCTTACTTTGTCTCGCAACCTCGAATTAGGAGCAAGGTATGATCATCGAAAGAGGCAGGTGCAATTTTCCTTGAAATTTCACTTGATTGGGGTAGGAACACCGGGGGAACGGGCAATACTCCCGCACCCCGGAGCTTTTCTCCCATTCATGTGTAAGTTAATGTTTCCATACACACACGTTCACAAAGGGGGTCACCAAGGAACTAAAAAGGGGGAGAAGGTCATAAAATTTCAAAAAGAATCAACGGTAGGGTTGACCCTGCCCATGGCCCGTACCACATGCAGAACCTTTTTGAAGAAGTGCTTCACATCTTTGGGTGCTTTTTTGTAGAATCTGATCTATAGCCGTTCTGCGCCGGCTATCACCAACACGCCAGACATTGTGAAAGATTTCCGAAGTGGCAACTACAATAAAATAGGGAAAATCTCGCAGATTATCATTCATGTCCACTTTTACTGATGCATTATCACTCTGCAGAACGAAACACGATCTGTCTGCTCCATTTTCGGAGAGACGCTCACAAAGGTGTTTCCTTCTTTGGTAGTCGCATAGCTTTCGGGAACGAGCCTTCTCCTGTGCTACGGGATATGAGAGCCAGACCCTTCAATTTCTGTGGAGTGATGGAAGTCCCTTGATCGCCCACGAATTGAATAGTTCGTGATGAATGAGTAATTTGTATTGTTGCCTCATGTTTTATAGTGATGTATCAAAAAAATATTGAACACATTCCATAATCAACTCTGGATAAAAGAGACAATTCAAACGAACCTATGGCAGATCGCAGAGCAAACAAAGGAACGAGCGCATTTTTGTTATATGCCAAATTCACTAGCTGACGATGTGTTACAATAGGGTAAATGCAGTCTTCATCACAATCAGTGTCAATGTGGCGATCAATAGAGTCGCATATGTATGGCAGAGCATACTAAAAATAACATATAGGCAATGATGAAAATTTCAGTTATGGTCACGAAAGCCGAAAAATTACCTCAACTGCATCTCGACCACATGTTTCTCCTTTGTGCCACCCTACCACATCCGTACCATCAGCAATTATTTGATCACATAACCATTGACAATCAGCTGACAACACGTTTATGGAAACGCCCTGGAATTAGCCCCAGAATCGCTAGAGCATAAAACAGAACATTTCAAATTCGGACCTCTAATACAATATGAACGGGAAGTTAGGAGAGGTTTGCTTTCAACCTCACATTTCAAAACTGAATGACAAAATCTATCAAAGAATCGTGCCTTTAACTTCAGCGAACCCATTTCAGCAATTTGAAAGAAAAACTGAGCTTGAACACCGAGGAAAAAAGGCGTTGGGCTAATATTCGTAACGCTCCATGACCCAATGGGATTCGCTCACTTGGGCTACAGACGAAGAGGGTGAAAAGGCTGACACCAAAATTCGGAAATAAATCCCTTAAAAGACGAGCGAATATACCAGATACACCTCAGTCAACCGTCCTTCTCGTTAATTATTCTCGGAAGTAAAAAAGCAGGAACATTTTTTTTGCAATTGGAAGAATTTCAAGAATTGAGGCAGTATTCATTTGCCGTTTCAACAGTTACACCGTGAAATCATAATATCACACAGAAACTTTGTGAAACTCTTGTATAAGGAGTTTTG
This sequence comes from Ostertagia ostertagi, assembly GCA_036418205.1. NCBI lineage: Eukaryota > Metazoa > Nematoda > Chromadorea > Rhabditida > Trichostrongylidae > Ostertagia > Ostertagia ostertagi. The sequence goes on along the minus strand of MU873557.1, from coordinate 5,397 downwards.
GAGAAGTTTCCAAGAGAAAATGCTGTAAACGTAGATGCAAATGTGCAGACCATTGCCAAATACCAACCCGAAAACCAAAAAAAAGCTGCTTTAATTTTTCGAGAAAAACCATCACAATTCAAGACATTGACGAGTGGCGGCCTGCTATAAGTATCATTGAAGCGTCGATGAATTGAAGAAAAACAGGACAAATTCGCCTTCCCCTAGCTATCCAACACGCACAATGCGTTCTCGATATAACAGCTCCCTTGTATCAACGCAGACAGGAGCCACTCTAGGAAGTAATTTTAAATTCTGCTTTCTATAACCATAAATATATTATTGTTGTCCATCTATGCCTTTCTAGCCGCATTAATTTTACATGATCCTCTCTAGTAAACCCCTTTGCGAATATCTCAAGAACAGGAATCTAAACCCTCTTCAGGTTTGATTATGAATCACCCCTCTTCTCATGATTCTCCTATGGGTACCCGACAGGAAGCCCGTCGCGCGGCAAGAAGTCAGCGGACGAGTCGCAGCGCGTGCTGTAGTGATTTCGCGTCAAGTGAACCATTGCACAAGTGAATGTAATATTGTACGTCTTCCATCACACATCAAATGCTGTGACTCGTCCGCTGACTCTGCCTTCTTGCTGCGCGACGGGCCTCCTGATCGGTACCCTTCTCCTACATGTAAGGACAACAGTGACCTTCATTTGGCGAAAGAAGATCTACCCAATAAGATGTTAGAATATTTCTCGTTGCTGCGACAACTTCATAATTCGCATCACATTGTATAAAACAACAGATTTGTTTTTATGTAAACCCACCTGACGGAATTTGCACAAGAGCAAAGAGGAGACCACGGAAACCAAAGAGATAGAAATTATAGACTGTGCCTCTGAAAAAATACACGAGCATGGCAAAACAAAAGATAAAGGAAAGTCAGGCCGCTATAAAACACTAGCGTGTTGCAATGGCAAAGCCTGTATGATAGCAAGTCAGAATTCGGATCAGTTGTATATCAATCACCTTTGCTATCAGCAATGTTCGAGTAGCTTCTCACCCATGCTCCGAAATTCGGAGGGCTGCAAGCCGAAATAGCGAGCACCTCGTTTATTAAAGTTATTGAAGTTGGTTCTTATACTTCTATCCAAAGCCAAACGAAGTGATTTTATAGATTCGAAATAAATCAGTATTGTATTTTTACAATGTTAATGTCGCTCGTGAAAGGCGATGACCTATAGGATATATCGCGGTGAACTTGGAAACAAAGTTGACAAGTGGTGCAAGTTTCTGGGTTTTGGGTAGAAGTTACTAATCGGGCGCATTAATCCCCCAATTCGTTGGCTCCAACATATCCCACATATGTGTCAGGTTCCCTGCCCGCTAGCTCCTCACCTGAAGTACAAAAAGCTCGATGAAAAGGACCGCAAGTCCAACTTCCAAATATTTTTTCGACAAGTCGTACTATGTTCCACACAGCTAGTATCGAGCAGCCCCAAGGTTGCGTTTGTTGCTGACTCTGATGGCAATATGTTGAGGGTCAGAATAACTGAGGTGATAAAACAATAATTTCAAATCTTGGCGATGGGGTGGTTCACGTAATAACTTCGTTCCATCGTAATAGACCGTTATTAGTATCTATTGAGCGACTTCCAAATATGACCACGGAGGCTGCGAAGAGCGCATTACGTGAAGTAAGTAAAAGTATTTCTGGTGTATGTATGTCTAGCAATTCCTATGGAAACTAGGGAGCAGTACAATGCGATGGGAGAGAGCTGGATATACGGCGAGAGAGCGACGCGCTGCGAGAGAAGCGCGGTTGTGTGTGTTAAGCCAATGTAAATCGCCTAGGGTGAGGAGGGGAGGGGTTGGCGCTCATTTCGAAAACGCCAAGACCAGTGTGGAGCGCGCGCTAGCGGCCGTCTGAAACATTGACACAGCTCATACATAGTTTTTATTAACCAATATGGAAAAAAAGAGGGCGTCGACTGAATTACGATGGCGAGTGGGAAAGAACTGCCACGAAGCCGTTTTGATGTTCTCGGCCGTCAGGCAGCGTAGTTTCGTCCTGACGGATTTATGTGTGGAGTAGGCAAGTTTTACGGCTAGCCTATCACCGCATATTTTGTTTTGTTGAACCATGCAATCTCAGTGAGTATTGATTCCTTTGCTATCACGGGATGGAATCGGGATGCATCCGCCATTTCTGCTATCTGATTCCCTTCTCTAATGTATCCTTGCAGCTCCTATTTTCACCTTTTCCCCATTTCACCACCATTTTCCCTTTTATAAGGTTCGAGATTTCCTCTACCTTCCCATTTCTTAAATGCTACGTTTCAAAATCGCAGCTGGGTCCCCACTTCACACGCGTCATCTGTCACTAAGAGTTCTTTACTCTTTGTGTATTCTTTACAGCATACACTCAATACCGCGGACTCCTGCTTTTTAGCTGAGAGGCAGAGCAGAGCGTTCACATTATGAGGGTAGCACCGATGAGACTCGCTCCAATGCGGAAACCCACCGGGAGAAGGGGAGCCCATTTCACGAATTCTGAGTCATTCCCTTTAATTTTTCTCTCCTATCCTCAGCAGCAACAATTTCATCCCCAGCATGAAACAATTGATCGTAAAGTTCGCCCTGATTCTGCCCTCTTGAATGTTCAGTATCGAAGTAATGCCCTAATCCCGCCCGAGTTATAGGGAAGCGAGTTTTGAGGACGTTCATATTGCAGTATCCTAATATTTGAATTTCAGAAAGTGTACGCACCGTGCAAAGACATGAAAACCTATGGCTCGTATTAGGCTCCTGTCGTCCGGCTTTTCTTTATGTCCTGTGTGCCACGGCACAAGCTCCCTGAAAGCAGGATAAAACTTTTGCTTCTCAATAAGGAAGAAACAAAGATGCACCTGTATGACACAACATGAGGAATGCGGCTCAGCTGAGGCATGACTTTGCGAGACGAGAGAGCTTCGTGAAGCGCATTCATGTAGTCCTGCAACCTGGTATCAATGATCGCACAGGTACGGGTCAAGAGGCCTACTGCGCGGTGATGACGCCGCGAAGGGTGTCGCAGTTCGGTTACACTGGCGCTACTTTTGCAGTGGAGGTCACCATATCCAAAAGCTCCCGTCCATTTACATTTGAAGGCTGGGCGGGAAACCGATGCACGGAAAAGCTCAGAACCCCTTTCACTAATTATGTTTAATTTGAGATGTGAGAAATTTCCTCAAAACTCGGAGCAAAATTGAAGCAAATCACAAATGCCGAACATTTAATTCGTGTCGTGGAATTAAAGGAATCCTTGTCCGGAAAAATCATGATTCTATTTCAGCCATAAATCACTGGCTTGAGACCCATCGTCCACGATAAGAACGAAAAGAACAAAAAATTGCATTTGTTCCGGTGAACACAAAAAACCGGAAGGGCTGCTCATTAATATTGGGAAAGAATGCAAATTTTCCGGGAAGGATTCTTTCAATGGCGCACGACCACAACGTAAAGTATTCCGATCCAATTGGATCTATAACGAAATACTATACTACTACTACCAAACATTTCGCCATAATTCCGCTGTGTTTCTGCGCGTTCACCATGCAGTGAGACTCCTGACCACTTCCTTGGCTGCATAAGTGTTAAAAAACTGAAAGATCAACGAACCGTGAGCAGAATGGGAGTCCCAAAATGCATCCGCACGGCTCCACAACGCTTGGGCTTGCCGAAGCTCCTCAACACACCGCATAACACTCGAAATACACTCTCGCGTTTCTATAATGAAAAAAAAATTCAAGTGAAGTGATCACTAGGTCGTGGGTGACATAATCCCTAGTGAGCTAGAAGTTTCATATGATTCTCTATTTACTGTCTATTTATCTACCTGTTGGCAATTGCGCCGTCCGTTTACCACTCATACCCTCAGAAATAATCAAAAAAGGGTATAGAACCGTATATGGGGTAAGTAGGCAGAAAGCAGGTCCTGACCAATAGCAAGTGCAGTAACAGGTAGGACCTACATAAATAGGCGCGACTCAGACTAAGTCCATCTTGAGTGTTAAAACTCACATTAGGGCATTGTGGACGAATAAGTGAGGACGGATGTAAGCACACAATCAAGACAAACAATCAAAGAAGCCTCCAGAAAAATGACTTGTGAATCGATATAGATAAAAAAAATCTGCGCTTTTATGTGAAGGACCAGAGTAGGATAGTGAGCTCTACCACTGGAAATGCAGTCAAAAATTTCAAATGCTATCGATGCCAGATGATGAGAAACTGACTCATAGGTGCAGAGTATGAATTTAAGCCACGAACTACTTCTTACTCGATAATTTCCCGAATAGCTTCAGTACTTGTTAAAATCTTGAATCTCGGAATTTACCGTGCTCGCTGCTGGCTTCCAAAGTAACAACTTTGAAGAAAGCTGCGATGGTACAGAGGTTGAAGACGTATGTGCACGAGAAAAGTAGAAACCCCGCTGATTAGAATAATTTCACTTTAACATTCGTTTGCTTTAGCCTTGAACTTGGTAGGACTTATTGCCACTCGAAATCAGGATCCACCTCACAACAGCCAACAAAATGCTACGCGCTAAGAACTTGAATTATCCCTCAAAAGGATCAGTGCCCGCCCACCAGTTGATCTCTAATCTGTGTAGTATTGCCAACCTGGTGTGCCCTCCCAGCTTGGCGTTCTTTTTCCCCCTCGCGACTCACACGATCTCTTATCTTCCTGTCTGCCACTTACCAGGAAAGATCATTTGGTCAATATGCCAATTAAATAAAATTAGATGTATATGTCTGTACGCGCCTGTGGAACGCTGAGCTCAAATATGCTTTCCTTATCTGCTAAACTCTTCTCTGAAAGGAATTATGAAGCAGAAAAGCGCAGGGGCAGTGGTCGAGGCTCACGAAAAAGAGGTCAGGGGATCGACTCCTGGCGAGTTTGTTCTTTTGCCGTTTGCAGTAAGATAGCTAGGAAGACTCCTAACATTGCTAGTCCAACATGCTTGCGTATAGTTAACAGTAAAAGAATTAAGGGCAATTAATAACGAACTTGGGCGGCATCGCTCCTCACTACTTTGGGCGCTTGTAGCGCAGGCGCCAGGCATTTTTCGCTTCGAACAAGTGTGATATTCGTAATCAGGGAGTCGGACTCCCCATTTGGGCAAACTTTCGGCCAAATCTGAAATTTTGACCTAACCGGGCAGTCTCTTTCTCAATTATCCATCAATCCAGTACAAAATCTTCGAATTGTGATGGAACAAACCTTCTAAGAACACTTCAGGAAAAATAAAAGTACTGCAACTCTCTGCTTTTCCAATTAGGTCAGACCTTAGGGTTTGACCAGAAACTGTTTTTTGGGGATAGTTCGATCCCATGAAAACGAATATCGTACCCACTTGCCACGGAAAAGCCTA
>MU873555.1:15116-30307 GCA_036418205.1 Ostertagia ostertagi | reverse complement strand
GACCAGGGTCAACCGTCACGTTCGAACATTTTCAGGGTTTTTGCGACCCCCTTTTCTCAAGGGGGTCACCCCCTTATCTCAAGGGGGTCCAGTTGCGACCCCCTCTTAGGTAATGGAAGTGCCGAATGTGCTGACTAAATGTTAAGTGAAATATTTATTTCACTCATTTTACTTCAAAGACAGTGTGAACTAAAAACCTTTTAAAGACAATGAACTTCCATGACATAGAACAAAACATTTGAATATTGAATTCTTCACTGGCATTTGAATTGAATTCTTTTCAAAAAATCATTGAATTTTTTTCAAAAATTCAATGATTTTTTGAAAAAAATTCAATTCAAATGTTCAGTAAAGAATTCAATATTCAAATGTTGTGTTCGTAAGTTCGTAAGTTCATTGTTTTCAAATGGACAATGAACTTCCATGAAATATGAACAGAACATTTGAATATTGAGATCTTCACTGAAATTTGAATTGAATTGTTTTCAAAAAATCATTGAATTTCTGAAAAAAATTCAATATTTTTTTTCAAAAAATTCATGGATTTTTTCTTACAAAAATTCATTGGATTTTTTTTTTTTTTTTTTTTTGTTTTTTCAAAAGCGTCGACAAAGCTGCTTAAAGAAAGCACAATGCGGCGGCATGCCGAAGAAGAGTAAACAAAACTGTCAAGAACATTCCACTACTTCGATTAAGAATCACAAGAAGCAGTTCAAGGGAGTAAATCAAAGAGAGTTACGTTCTCCATCAATGCATCTCCTAAGATGAGCCCCAAAGGAGCAAGAATCACAGGGCACTGGCTAATGAAAGCTATTTTTTATGGTTAGCCTCGCGAGATCAAAATTTTTGTTCGCTCACAATCACGCCAAAATGAGGATGAAAGCGAAATGTGTAAGACCAAATGGAGGGATATCCAACAAGTAACATGAAGACTGACGAACTTCTGCTCAAACAGCTGAAAAAAGAGGAAGGATTAAAGAAGAGTAGGACTGACATGATTGCGTCAGAAACCGCCGCAGAAAGCGTTTGCGTTGCGGCGTCAACCTTGGAGCGCGGCAGGTATCACCCGGACGCTGGAAAACTGGGACGCGGCGAAGAAAAAGTTTTAGGAGAGTGTAACTTTCTTGAGACGTATTTGTTTCACTTATTGAGGTAGGTTTAAACTGTGCCTGAGGTGGCTTTACAGAAAATTGCAAGGATGACCTAACTCTCCCAAAAGTATTTCTGTCAGAAGCGGAAAACCCAAAATTCTGAGAAGGCGCACCTCCAACTTTGAGAGCTCATAAAATCTTTCGTATGCGACATCTTGGAAATTTGTGAAAAGTTTTAGAAACTTCAAATATTTCTCTAACAAAAGATTATAAAAAGTTAAGTGATTGTCCCCTTTTTCAAAAATTTGCCCCGTTCGAACAGTTCCCGTGCAAAACCGAGTTTTTAAGCTTTCAGCGACTATAACTCACTTCATTTTGATTGCTGTGTTTCCCTCTTTCCATGGGGTGAAAGAGCAGGTTTTGCTCTTTCTAATAAGCCCTAAACCATTTTTCAAAGTTCATTTTTCGAGAAAATCCCACGTTCGAACATTTCGGGCGGTTTTGCCGAACACATTCTTTGAAATCGCGAGTTTTTGGGCTTTCAACGAGCATAACTCGCTTCATTTTGATTGCTGCGTTTCCCTCTTTCCATGGGGTGAAAGAGCAGAATTTGCTCTTTCTAACAAGCCCTAAACCATTTTTCAAAGTTCATTTTTCGAGAAAATCCCACGTTCGAACATTTGGATCCCATAGGTTTTTGAGCAGCACATGCGAGGTTTCGAGCTTTCAGCAATAATAACTTCCTTCAAAGAGCATGTTGGAAAGAGGCGAAGACATTTTTGAAGACCGCGAGGTTTCTTCTTTCTTATGTGTTTCACGATTGTCTGGAAGAACCGTCCTCAGAAAAGTAGGTTCCCGAAGAACTTCAATTTCAGCCCCGAGAAGTCAAACCTTTCATAGGGATGCATTCAACTGTTCTTTATTCCTCAAGGAAAACACCGTAATTTGCCTAAAACTGTCTCTCTGTGCATAATTAATCGAATCTAATGCGGTCTGCACAAACAATTCTTGCCCTCGGATACGCCACGCACGCGCCTGTGGCTGGCAGTCCTCGAAATTGCGACCCCCTTCCGACCAAAATGCGACCCCTTCGTTCGAACAGTTCGAACGGACGGTTGACCCTGCTCGATGTGGTTATAGAGTTCAGGGGTGTATGTTCAGGTGAGCAGTCAAGCACTTTCCTAAAAAGAAAAAACTGAAAATTTAAAAAAAAAAAAAACTCAGAGTGAGCTTCTTAGTGAGCTAACTACGGAACAATCTATACATGGGGGGGGGGCAAAAAAGAGTTACTTCGCCCATGGTGCACATCATCAAATTTTGTCGCACAGGACGCCGTTGTTGATGGCTGTTTTACGGCAGAATATTCCTCAAAATTTGTTGATTATTTATTGCATGTGCTTTTGGCACATGAAAGAATCTAACTTCTCCAAGCGTCCCCCATGAAGCAGGAAGCAGGCCCTCCTTCACTGCCCACCGTCTTCAGAATATGACGTCATCTGCCGTCACCGTCGAGCTCAACGAGGCTTACCGTAATCGCTCCGGCCTGAAGCTGCTACATAATTTCTTCAATGGATTAACTGGTGAATAGCTTCTAGAGACACTTAGCTGTGACTGTGCAAGACCGCTTTTGACCAGCGTTTCAGGGACGTCGTAATGGTCTATGGTACCTCGACGACCTCGTTGAGCTCGTACCGTGAACCATGTTTCCGTGGGAAAATCTTCTGATGTCGTCGGTGTAGAAGGCTGTCATGTAATTTTGATAGATTAGAATGTGCTCTTTAATATTCAGTTGAGTCATTTGGTTTGGTTCTGCAACGCCTAATTCTATTTGAATGTGAAGGAAAGTGACTCCTTTCTTGGTCCCCTGTTCCAATTACCTGCGCAGGAATCTCGAAGCTGCGAAATTTTCTTTGTGACTGGGTTTAACAACTTAATCCTTAGTCAATTCTCATTGTAGTTCCTCGAAAACATGCTCTTAGGGCACCTTCGCTTCTCTGCGTGGATCTCTGCATATACAATCCGACCAATTGGACGGTTGGCTTCTGTTGACTGTTGCATCCGTGTGTGGGGTTCCCAACGTTCAATCTTCTTTTGTTCCACCCTAAATTTGGAATCACTGCGCTAGGTCGGAATATGACAGCCAAAACTGCCTGAATAAATGGAGCTGGACTACTGGCGCTATGGGATCATAAGGAACTGCCTCTTTTTCTCCAATGAATGAGCTTAAAGGACGAATTCACGATGAAAAAGCAACCCATTTCAAATTAACCTAGGGATGGTGAGTGGTACACGAAAGAAGGAAGAACCATGAGAAACGGCCCAGAACCCGAGAAATGGGACCCCTTCCGTTGATTTGAGCATTGATGCGACTCTCATCGCTGTGCCCTCTTCAACACTACGCTCTCTCTGCTATCTAATCACTCGCCACGTATAGACCTGCGGCGAGTGATCAGATGATCGGTGGGCGTGCACTGGCCCACCGCGCCAAGATTGAGCCTTAATAGGTCGCCGAGGTCAACTCCTTCGGTGCCAATTGCGCTTCAGTCCGCACCCTTAGGAGGTCCGCGGGTCCCTCAACTAGGTGAATTACTCCTTCTTCGACTTTCATTCTAATCGTGAATTCGTCCTTTAAGGATTAGGCGCGCTCTCCTGTTCCATCCTGGGGGTAGTAGATAGGCGGACAAGCGTTGATGTCGCGCCCCTTTTGCCGCTTGAAAGTGCGCGACAAAGGCGCAAGGAGCTCGTCCGACCCGCAACTCACACCTTCGTCCGCAAGCCCCACCCTCCGCTGTCGGTTGCCACGTGGCGCTGCTTGAAAAGCGCGGGCGCATTTGAGGCAGCGGTCCCATGCGACCCAATGTTATTGGCACTGGAGCAACTAGAGTTAGGTTCGTGAAACTCGTCCAACGCGCCCCTTCTCTATCCCAAGGTGGAATGCGGCTGAAATAGGGAGGTCTCTGTGCGGGGCGTAATCGGTGGTTTCGTTTGCTTTCCTTCTCTTTTCCAGACCACCTCCCACCTCTAGCTTCATAACTGAACGCTTTTCCACACCTATTTTATCCCGAATCTTGCCTTTAATGATCATTCAAAGAAGCAATAGAAAGTCAACGGAAACACTGCCATGTCCCGTGATGATCATGTTTCAAGCCGGGCTCAGGTCATGTGTAAATCGAAGCCCAATCCAATTATTCACAATTCGCTTTACTTTACTTTGTAGAGCCGCGGCCAACATTTTAGTGACCCTGATTGTGCCAGCATTTCGGCTGTCGCCTTCGTCAGCCTGGAAACTCGACCCCAAGGGTGATTCATCCTTCTCCTCTAGAAGCACCATTTTATCAAGTACTATAAACCCTAGGAGGGCATCCCATTTCACACACCTGAACCCATCTTAGAAGCAACCGGGATGGGTGCAGAACACGATTCTGACTCACAGGGAACGCCTAAAAAGATCTGGCCCCTCGGTATGAAGCAGACGGTAACGAAGCCCACATAGGCTAAAAGACGGAGCGATTTCGTTCGTTATGACTGCAAAATTCGTCTCTGCTATTAATACCAATCGTTGGCCCGACGTTTTAATGCCTCAATAGTCTTACGGGAGAAGTAAGGGGGTGTCGCAGTAGAACCCTAACTGCCACCTCATACCGTTCGCCTCCATTGGATTGCGTGCGGCAAGAGGAGCCTCAGGCCATTTTCGATTCAAAACGTCTTGGTGGTCTGTGGCCCCCGCGCACACGGCCCCCTGTCTCTCTGATATATTCGTGCCACACAGTTTGCATGAGGTAAGAACCTGACCCCATGTAGTAGTTGCCCTCCGCCCTCAGGACATATAACGCAATGGGGGATGAGGCAAGCACTGCGTACCAGCGGTTTCAAACGAACTGTAATTGGGATCAGTCGGAGGTTCTCGACAACCCGTACCACATATTGCACCTTTACCCAGCCGCCTGCATGGCGCTCATAGCGTTGCGTTGTTTTGTAGGTGGTCCGGGAAGGGATAGTTACAGAGAGGGTCCGTCGACTTGCGATCTCTTGCAGCTCAAGGATTTCTCCCTGTCTCACCAAACAAGGGAGTTGCGTCCTAATACATTGCTTGTGATAAACCGCTTTGTTATGAGAGGATGGCTTTCACCTGAACTGGATCAGGTTGCTCTTATCACTATGTATTCGTGACCTCCAGGTCTGGTAGAACCCTTTCTCAAGCGAGGCTTGTTCACTGGGAAACGACAGCCAATCTTCTTTAGGCATCTCACGTGTTCTCTGCTTGTCTATTGGGCAGGTCATAGCACGTGTCCGTTCTTTTTCCCTTGAAGAAGCAGAGTCTTCTATAGCAGTACCCAAGTGTCCGGCGACTCAGTAACGGCTTTGCCAAATTGGAAACGACCAGCACTGCCTCAGGCTAGTCTCAGCAATAAATGTAAAAGTGGTTCAAAAATTACGTGCCACCCTGAAATGTCGATCGAAATCAATGCCTCAGGGGATTTCTCCACAATGGAAATTCACGTAACTTCATTTAACTCAGTCACTCAGGTGGCGTTGCTGCTGTCTGTGCCAAAGCAGTGCCAGAGAGGTAGCTGAGCTGTAATACTGGAAAGAAGCAGAATATGAATCATTTTGTTCCTGCCTTAGAAAAAAGTCTGCATGCATGATCAGAAGAGAACGGATCTTCTCGTGGACGATCATATAGAACAAAAGAGCGAACTCTCTCAATAGAACAGGTAAAGTGCAGCTTGCAAACAGTGAACAGTATGAGGTGCGGAAACTTTCTTGAACCTAAATCATGCCAACGATTAACCCATACAACAATTATCAGGACATGAATTTTCAGTGCGTTACAAGTACTTCGAAATTTCCGAGTACCAGGAGGACGACGTCTGGCAGAAAAGTAAGAAAACTCTCCGACCCGCCGTTCCCGGATTTTATTCCAAGCCCACTCCTTTTTGTGGGGCACATAAATACAGCCATTGCAATAAGCTAGTCTTCTTCTTCTTATTTTCTTCTTCTTCTTCTTCTCCCTAGCGTTAGTCCCGCGCAGTCGCAGGGTCCGCTGTCTTTATCAGTCGTCGCCACTTCGCTCTGTCTAGGGCATCTTCTGCTGTGGCCGTGATTTCTAGGTCCTTCTTGATTACGTCCTTTCCACCTCTTCTTTGGGGCTCCTCGCGGTCGCTTGCCTTGCACTTCGAAGTCCATTGCTTTCCTTATTGGGTGGTCCTGTGGCCTCCTTAGCACGTGCCCATACCATCGCAGTCGCTGTTCCCTCACCTTCAGCTGGACAGGGGCAGTCTGCATGACCGCTCTGACATCCTCGTTTCTGACCCTGTCCAGCCGCGTCCAGCCGCAGGCCCATCCTCATCTCAGCGGAGTGAAGCTGCCTTTCGTGATTCTTGTTCAGGGGCCAGCACTCGCTGCCGTATAGCATCGCAGGCCTTACCACTGTCCGGTACACCTTCCCTTTGAGCGTTCTGGAGCACCTTCGATTGCAGAGGATTATTTATGCCGCGCTGATCCGTGCCTTTACTGCCTGATCCACACTGCCGTCGGCGGCTAGGTCGCGAAGTCCTCCACTCTTTCGATGATTTCTCCATGGCGTCCACGATCGGCTCTGCACCCTCTTCAGAGCTCAGGAACTTGGTCTTCTTGACATTCAGCCGGAGCCCACCTTCTGCCAGGACTTCTGCCATTTCTGCACCTTGGCCTGTAGTTCTTCTCTGCTATCCGCTATCAGGGCGATGTCGTCAGCGTAGAGGATGGTCTTCATGGTCCTTCCATGAGCCCCTTCACCATGACATCTAGTGTTAGGAGGAAGAGGAACGGGCTCAGAGCTGACCCTTGGTGCACCCCAACCGTGATGTTACCTCCTTTGTTAGGCCGTGTGGGGTGCGTATGGCTGCCTTAGCCCCATCGTACATGTCCTTCACCAGCGAGATCAGGTGTTCTGGCACGTTCCGTTCCCTGAGCGCTCTCCATAGTACTGCTCGCGGTAGCCGGTCGAACGCCTTCTCCAGGTCGAGGAAGGCTAGGCGGCGCTTTTCTCGATACTTCTCCATCACTTGCCTGCGATGAAGATGGCATCCGTTGTAGACCTTTCGGGCATGAACCCGAACTGTTCCTGGGAGATCGGGACCAGCTCCCGCAGTTTCGAGTCGACCAGTCGCTCGTACAACTTCATGGTATGCGCAGTCAACTTGATCCCGCGGTAGTTGGAGCAGTCCATCGCGTCACCCTTCTGCTTGAAGATGGGGACGATAGTACTTGTTCTCCAGGCATGGCATCCTTCCTTCCGCAGTTACGTTGTTGAGGAAGCTGGTGAGCCATAATATCCCATTCTCCCCAAGCGCTTCCCAACCTTCATCTTCTCCTACTTCTCGACGAACCTCATCCTCTGTCCATAGTGAGATGGGGCCAGCCGTCGCCTCTGCTTGCGAGCTGTCTTTGTGGGGGAACTCCTCGTTCAGGAGCGCTTTGTAGTACTCCTCCCACCTCCTCCTGACTTCAGTTGGCTTCCTCAGGATGGCACCGTTACTGCTCTTCACGCTCTTCACCACCCTAATGTCTTGGGTAGCCCGATGCCGGGCTTTGGCCAGTCTGAAGACGAACTTTTCTGCGTTTCTGCTTTCTAACTTCTCGTACAAGGCGTCCATCTCCGTGTTCTTCACCTTGGCGACGGCTGCCTTAGCAAGCATCCTGCAACCCTTGCTGGACTTCCTCATTCCAGAACCACGCTGCCTTGTCTCCTCTGATTCCACCTCGCGTCTCGCCCAGTACCTCCTTGGCACATCGCAGGATGGTCTCAGCCGCGTTGCCCCAAGTCCGCTGTATTGGCCCGTTAGGATCTGGGAGACCAACTTCCATTATCCTTCGTTTGAGGTCATCCTTCTCCGCTTGGTGCAACTTCCACCACCGGATTCTCCTCTCGGTTCTAACCTTGTCTTCTTGGGGAGGTCTATGGCAATGTCTGCCAGGAGGGGCCTGTGCTGGGAGCCAGTTCTTCGCCAGGAAGTACCTTGATCCTTCACAGTTTTGAGGGATGATCTTCTTACCAGCACATGGTCGATTTCCGTCTGTCTCCCTCCACTGCTGTAGGTTGACCTTCTGAGTCTCCCTTTTCGCGAAGAACGTGCTGCAGATTGCCAGATCGTGGGCTGTAGCCAGGTCCAGGACCCTCTCTCCCTCAGCGTTCCTCACTCCTATCCCTCTACCTCCGTGCACCCTTTCCAGGCCTCTTCTGTCACTGCCGACGTGACCATTCAGATCACCTGCTATGGTCAGGTAATCGCCTTCCGGAATCGATCTGATGGCATCGTCAAGGCTTAGAGTAGAACTCCTCCTATTTACGATTCTGGTACCGCTATCGCCGTTACGTTACCGTTATATCCTCCTCCATCTTCTTCGTCTACATTTTACTATCACAATAATTGTACCTGTTATTGCTGCTATCAGTTTTTTTTTGGTCTGAGGGGGGTCATATCAAATCGCCCATGAAGGGGGGTAGTAAAAAATTTCAAAAAGCACCAACGATAGGGTTATCCTGCTTGAGCTATGGTTTCAGCTCTTCCAAGACTGAGGTAAAGGACCTGAGGACGAAGATCGTGGATTTTGACCTCTAGCTCTAGATGACGGAGAAATAAAGAAAGCCAACGAATTGAGTCCTCGACAAACCGCACAAAACTTGCATGGAGATTCAGTTGTGTCAACAGAAAAATTTAAAAGTTCCTACGTGCGACTGTTAAGGCCTTTCAGGATAGAAAATGGGTTCGGCCTATTCTGAGCGACGCGAGCAAGCAGTACTGGTTGCCAATACTGGAACTTCGCTCCATAACTTCAAGAGGAAAAAGGTTCTTGACTTCGTGTTGACCGCATTTTACAAAGAGATGTTTCCCAATAACAACGCGAGAAGATGACGCTGATGGCAGCTGAGGGCCTCTCTGAAACCGGACATCCACTGAGAAAAAGTCGTGCTACGGTGTGGTGGAACAGTATAAGACTGGCCTACTATGGAGAGCTGATTGTGGGTCAGACAGTTACAGCTGAAGCCTGCGCACAACAGCCCGCCCGCGTGGACCGAGCTCTGCGTCGTCAAGGGTGAATTCGGCCAATGTAAAACTATTGCACCATAACGGAAGACCACATGTCGTGAAAATCACGCAACAAGAAATCGAGGAGTTGGGCTGGGACGTTCTACCTCCAGCGCCATATAGCCCAGGTCTGGCGCCGTCCGACTATCACTGACCCAGGTCAGCGCAAACACTCCTTAGCAGCAAACCAATTCGATAACCGCGACGACGTCAAAATTTGAGTGCCCAACTTCTTCGAGTCGAACCAGAAAGAGTTCTCTACGCGGTAGGCATCCATGCTTTGCGTAACGAAAGGTGATGAGCCTGTGACACAGGTGAAGGAGATGGTTCAGGTTGATGTGCTTCATTATTGTTTTTATAATGAAAATAATTGATGATCGAAAACGACATTTCAATCTGGCCAACCTAATAGAACCATTTCTGTAAACTCTGCAGGGCATGGCTTTAAGCCTCGGCAGGGATCGAACTCGCGGTTTTCAGAGGTGCAGACATGAGTCTAACCTCTTAACCACTCGGCTATCCCTGCCTATTGCAATAAGCTAATGTCTGAAGTAAAAGGAAGGTAGCCGGTTGTTGTGATTTTTTGCTCTGACAAACACTGATACAAACTTGTTCATTCACAAATCATCAACAAATTACAATACTGTTCTTCTGGAAATAACTTAAACGGAACTATTTCGGCTTCTTTGTACAGATACCAACATCCTGACGTCGCCATTTACTGAAAGCAACCGCATTTTGAACTCACTCCTACAACTACAAATCACCCATGCAAGCTGAATGCCTCTCAGTACTTACCAGCTTGGCTTGCCTCTCCATCCATTCATTGATGGACGATCCAATTTTGCTCTCCTCCTCTTCTTCGCCTTGAGTTGACACCGGCTGAAAGTGAAAATTAAATGAAAGGAAACAGATTTCTTTAGAAAGTGTGGTGCGGTAATAATGAACCCTTCCGTACCTTTCTAGCCTTGACCGGGAATGCAACAGCCGCTGCTGGCCAATTGGCAGTCATCTTCATCACATCAGGCCAGTTTGCTGGCATTGGTGGGACATAGTTGTAGAATGGGGTAGCTGGTCTCCAGGCCGCGCCATAAGTTGACCCTAAACAGTCAGCTATGAGAAACAGACACATTGACAAGCATAACATCACCAAATTAGAACCAAATTATTACAACGAATTAAAATGAATTTGAAAGGCTTAATCATTCCAAGAACTCACAAACGGGGCAGCAGAAATATGGTCCGATGTCGACGGAGTTGGTAGCGTAGCAATAGGACTGAGGAGGGCACTGTGGCCATGGTCGCTTCGGGTCGCATTCAATAGGAAGCGATGGTCCGCCAGGGCATTGCCCAGTGGGAGCAACGACGGCTGGTTGAAGTGCGATCGCTGGAGCTGCTGCCATCATTGGAGGAGGTGCAGCGGGCATTGCTGAATATGGCGAGTGTAAATATATGTAATTGTAAGAAAATATAACATATAGTATCAGTCTAGTATTCGCTAGAGGACGAACCTGGGACAGCGAATTGCACGTTTCGGGGGACTTGAGCTGCTCCCGCTAGCGGTTGAACATACTGCCGACGTTTGGTATTGCTGGGCTCTTCTATAAGTTAATTGTGGATTTAAAAATCACATGGAAAGCGTCAAATGTAAATACATTTGGAGAAAAACGAGACAAAAAACTGTTTAAAATATCAGTAAACAAGTACCTGGGTTCGGAAGAGCGAGGGTAACACTAAGCAGGCAAAAACCAGCAATAAGAAATTTGGAGACCATGGCTGATTTGCTGCTCCTTGCGGCATCTGTTGGTTTTATACGTGAGAAACGAAATGGGGCGGAGCGTACCGGTCGGTCAGTGCTGCTGGACCCGATGGAACTCTCGGCGAAACAACGGGATAGGGCAACGCCAAAACACGTTCGGGATGGGAGGAGCAGCTCGGCTGGTTGCGGAAGGCACCGAATTTCGTCCGACACGGTAATGTTGAACCCCAACAGAATTAAAGCTGGTTACTTGCAGTTCAAGTGGCCTTGAATTTTTTGAATGAACAATCCGGGAAAGAAAGGGAATCGGATCAGCTGTGTCTTGAGCAGCAAAGGGTTGGGCAAAACAAGTTGAATAGCTTTAGAAAGCTGCATGGCCAGGAGATCAGTATTCTTTATTCCACCACGTGTGAAACAAGAGAGTGCTGATCTCTCGACCCACGCCAGGCTTGAACATCGCGCAGGTTCGCGACTAGGGCAAGCCAAAATTTCTTTTGTCTCTCCTAGTAATTTGAGCATACTTGACGTTCAGTAGCTAAACAACTCTTGAAAATCCGAGGTTTCGGTGGTCAGCGTCGAATACACCCGCTGTGAGATACGCTACGCATTCGACATAGCACTCGGTTCAACCGGATGATGTCACGTCGTTTTTTAATATTTCCCAAGGATCAAGAAAACAGGCTTTCCATTGCCTTTGTAGGAAGCAGAATGACATGCGCGCACCAAGCAAAGGTTAACAATAATAACAAGGTTCGAAGGTTTTCAAACAGATACAGCCTAACGTCAAGGACCGAGGATTTGAGGCCCGCGACATGAGCGAAAAATTTCGGGGATACAGATACTAACCCATGTGCGTCAAAAACGGCGCCATTAATAACTACATATACCACGTCCGCGTAATTTTGAAGATTGAAATGTATGCAGAGTGAAGATCAACCCTCCGACGAGAATACTGTTGGTTCACATCTATATCCCTTCCGTAGTTAAAGATACCGCAACAATTTGGACAAGCTTTTATGAGAGTAGCGCCTCAATGAAGACATTTGTGCATGGTGGGAAGCTCTACGCATCTGATTTAACGGCAATCCTTCACACGGAAATGTGAGTTTTCTTGGGTGTGTATACAGCAGTTCCTAGTGCCTTTCCCTGGCCAGTGTTTGTGGCGTCAAAGAAATGCTTCCAGGAGCTTAGCGCAAAGTCTTGTTGATATATTCGTATCAGTTTAGTGTCCTGCTTAACTCCTATATCAGCATTCAATAAGCAATAAAAGATAATGATAAAAGGGGTTTGTTCGCGGATGATAGCTCTTGATGAATCAGTTGCTGAGCTCTAATCTGAGGGTCAGTCACAACATTACCGATCCCATCTCCTATATTCCATTGGTATCGACCAACCAAGAGAAAGCGAAAATGGAAGGCTCGAGGACGATAGAGTTTTTGATGGAGACGAGGCCCATGGTAACATTTCAAAGCAAGGGACGGCGGTGTTTGTGCAGAGGGCTTCATCGTGTAGTTCTCGAGCTCTGATTCGGTCCAAACCGATTGCTGCGATTCTCGCAATGTAACACTGGAGGTGGAATCGACACTCAGCGTGTAGTCTGGGTATTAAAACCCGTGCATTCTACGACTATAATCGAATCTCCATAGTTGACTGGTAGCCCCTATTAGAGGCTGAGGTTAATGCAAAAAACATCCTAGTCGATTTATTTTTGTAACAGGAGTGCGAGGATTAAAGGATGAAGTTTGTCCGCCTGTCGATGCTACCACGCAAGCGGGAGCGCCTCCTTCAAGCTTCTTTTGGCTCACAGGCTCACGTTTCCTCACAGCCACGATTTCGTCGTTCTTCTATTTTATTCCTTTGTTCTTTTGTGTTGCTGAGGAAATCGAATAACCAGCCATCGCATCATTACAATAGACATGCAAGGAGACCGGCTACTTCCGCTAGTGTAGCTTCTCAACCTTATTACTCCCAAGTATTTCGAGTTTGCGATGAATTCGGAAGTGATGTAGTGGTAAGAGGCACGCTTACCATGCGAGCGGTCCGATTATCTAATCCTGGATCCTGAGGTCAATCAAGCCTTCCATCCCTCCGGGGTCGGTTAATTGGTACCAGACTTGTCTGGGAGGATAAAAACACTGACTTGTACATCGGCTGGCCCCCGCAAGTCATTGTATAGGCCACATCGCATTCAAACGCCACTACGAATGTACAAATGGAAGTAGAATGCGTGCCGCATCCCAAAAAGGGATTGATCAACGGCAAATGCTTTATCCTTATCCTTTACAATTTCCCTGCATTTACTGGTTCTTTCACTTTCACACTCATTGTGGACTGAATGAATTACAGGCAAGCAATCCGTGAGGTTCAGTATGTAGACGAGATGTACATAGTCATGGCAAAAAGGTAACTCACACTCTGTGTTTCATAGTGAATAATGTACATTTCACCTAGCCCCAAGCGCTGTTTACATCCCATTGATTCACCCTTCGAAAAGTCGTATTGCTTTCAAATTCCGATTTTCTGACTGATCGCTACCCTGTTGTAGTTTGTGAAGCCAGATTTTGTTTCCAAAACCCATGTTCCACATTGTTTCATGTGTCATTCAAAAGCGCTTTTTCTGCTCATTCAGATTCAACACTCTCTTATCCTTTTGTTATGATTGTGATAGTATATGAGGCCTGCGTAATAAGGTAGGCAGTCAGTGAGAATAGCAACACCACTAGGAAAAATTCCTCTAAAAATGCCGTAAGGTCAATTAGTGATGGGTCCCCTTCTTAAGTATGTAGGTACGACTGATTCTAGAGGTTTCGTCTGTTTTTCAATGTCTCAGCCATGAAAGGATCGCGTCCAAATTAGACGATATAGCTGTCAACCATCGAGACCTTGGTGGATCACCGCATTTAAAAAAATAAGGACACTAATTGGTGGACCGCTCGGTAGTGGAATGTTATGTAAACGGAGGTTGCCGCTAAGTTCATGGTGCACCACTGACTGATTTTTTCCCCAAGGAACATAGAGTTTGAGCTAGTTGCCGGTTTGGCTAATTTTCGTCTCGATTCCTTTTCCTTTTCCCTTTTTACAATCCCGTAATTCATTCATTCTTTTGACTGGTTATAAGATGATGTAGAAATATGACATAACACAGAAAAACTTTATTCGGAAACAAAACGACACTAATTATAAGACAACCTATACATGAGGAACAAACACTGAGTTATTGAACATGAGTGGGATCTAATTCAAGCATTACATGAAGAAACAGTTTGTTGCTATCAAAGGAGGAATTGACGATATGAACGGAGGTCAAAGAAGGGAAAATTGCATAGTTGGGAGACAGGCGGACCTCCTGAGGGTGCTGACCACGCGCAATTGGCAGCGAAAGATTTGACCTCGGCGATCTAGCATGGCTCACTCTTGGCGCGGTTGGCGGGGTACGCCCACCGACTATCTAATCACTCGCCGCAGGTCTATACGTGGCGAGTGATTAGATAGCAGAGAGAGCGTAGTGTTGAAGAGGGCACAGCGATGAGAGTCGCATCAATGCGCAAATCAACGGGCAAGGAAGGGGTCCCATTTCTCGGGTTTCGGGCCGTTTTCATGGTTTCATCCCTGCTCCACTGACCACCTCTACCCTTATTTTCAATGAGCTAACTTTTCATCGTAAATTCTGCTTCTAAGTAATAGTAGTGAACAAAGCTTTGAGCGTGATTGATCTCTTTTTTGGATGCGCCATGCATTCATCTTACCTTAGAGTCCATCGGGGAAACTGAATATTATTTGCATATAAAAATGGACTTGTATAAAATGACTGGCGGAGGTTTGCATCCCAATAAGTCCAGCCATCCGAATTAACGAGACGAAGGTTTCGCTGGAAAGAGCCAGAAAAGATCAGCTACCTACCGGCACTTCATGCGCCTGGTATACAGCGCCTTTTACTATTATACACTTCTGAGACGGCTTATGATTAATTTTCTTAAAGGCAACAGTGTTTAGGGAAGTCTTCATTACATGTGTCAACATTAGCCGGACAGGGACGAGCACTAAATGGGCCCATTTTCTCACCTAGTCCTGAAGCGGCTGGACGACGGCCACACGAACGGGTTGGTCAGGAGCTTTCATGATCATCACTATGCATCATCATAGGTGCCGAAAGTTCGTACATCGGTGAATAATGAGAATTTGCTTCGTGCACAGTTACATTCTATAAAGGTTGAGGACCACAAAGGATAAATGAAATCCTTTAGAGAGGAATGAGAGTAAAAGAAGGAC
>MU873555.1:0-14174 GCA_036418205.1 Ostertagia ostertagi | reverse complement strand
TTACATATTGCACTTGCACAAAAAACACTTGTAATGAGAGTAACACACATAAAGGTGGCGGTTTCAAAGCAAAATCAAGTCACCTGCGACTTCAAGCGACCTTTCCTTTCAGATTTAGACTAGCAGTGGGTAGTAGAATTATGTTGTTAAGCCAGTAATTGAGATCTCTGAAT
The DNA here is from genome assembly GCA_036418205.1 of Ostertagia ostertagi. Taxonomy (NCBI): domain Eukaryota; kingdom Metazoa; phylum Nematoda; class Chromadorea; order Rhabditida; family Trichostrongylidae; genus Ostertagia; species Ostertagia ostertagi. The sequence goes on along the minus strand of MU873555.1, from coordinate 14,001 downwards.
TCCAAGGTGGCAATTGCCATAGCCAGGGCCGAAAGGATTAAACCAGTCTATGTGAGTGTGAGGTGTATGGTGAAGAAGATGCCCTACAAAAATTCTTCCACCTAAATGCTCACCAGAAACTCGCATTTTACGATGTTTTCAGCAGAAGTAAGTTTTATTTTAATTGAGTAACACGTTTCTTTGGAAGCGTGAGGGTTTTCAGGCTGATTTTTCGGAGAAGCTTGTTTTAAATACCCCGTAAAATCGTGCATTTATCCTACCGTTTTCTGGTGCACTGCACTGCATTATACCTTAGCTTGGCGGAAAATTGTAGAACCAATTTCTAGGGCAGTCTCCATCCATACAATTGATTATTCGTGATGAATGTTCAGTTTTTAATAACACGCAACTCACTATTGAAGTTACACAAACGGGAAAGAAAAAACAATCATTTCTGCGCCACGTTATCATCATTTTGGTGAGACTTGCTGGACAATTGGGTGCAGGAGATCTGAAGTACCTCACGTGCCGTGCTTTTTACCTTCACCATTATTTCCAGGTGCCCAGCAACTGTTTCTTTAGTGGTTGCGGCCTAACTCCAGAGTAGAGCGTAAGTTTTATCCCCATTTCATTCAATATCGAAAAAACATGGAATTTTTGAGGAACGTTTCATTGAGAAACACCTACAGAAACCCTCAGCAGGAGCACACTAAAGTTCACATAGTTCACTCCTTAGACGTCAACTGATGCTGAAGGACAAAGCTTGAGCTCCAATCCCGCGAAGGGAGCCTGTGATGCTCAGCGTGGAGGGACCGTGGACTATAAGACTGTTTCAAAAGGGTACAAACAATTTGAAAGCGGTGGCCCCATTATTGAGGGCCAAATTCCGTTCCGACCAACCAACAGAACCCAACTATGATGAGTTGATAGCCGTTTGGGTGATACCGCTAACCTGCGAAGTTCTAGAATGTGACTGCCTTCATTTTGGGATGTCATCATTGATTACTCAATCAGAATTTATGCATAGCTTCTCTATTTTTTGTGCAGGGCTTTCAAGAAAATGACATGACTCACGTCCTTCTAAAGAAATCAACGCGAGTTCAGAGAAGGGATTTGCTCTGTTTACAGGACAGGTTTCTAATCATATAAGCACAAAGTATAAGAGTATTAGGAATCCGGACCTGCTATTCACGTGGGAGCGTCACTCATCAGCATGACCTGTCACTATAGGAACAAAGAATGAGCTTATGCTCATCCATATATGAGCAAATGCACTTCACGGTGCACAAAAATATACCTCAAAAAATGTACGTGTTCGCCACGAAGCCTACAGACAATAGTAAAGAAAGATTTCTTGCCAGGAGGTAGCTCAATTGAATGAACTCCTTCATATAGATTACAAGTGGATGACAGATTTATGTCAGCAGGTGACCTTTCTGTTTTCTCAGTCAGAACTTTCGTGTTTTTTTAGACGGATTCTTATGAGCGTATAATTTTGGAGTCGACATGTACATCCCTTCTAATGTCTAAGAAGTGAACAAAGAAAATAGATTTAGCTTAGAGATATACAAAAAGATACTATATATGCAGTTGCCACCCATATCGCGGCCTTCCATCCAGTTGTTGTCTTATATTTGGTGTTAATCATAGGTTCATTTTTGAATCATCCAATTACTCGACCAAAAAAGCAACTACTATTCCATTTTGATGACGTCTTCAGGCCCGATTTGACCGGAGGAGCCAAGGATGAGCAAATGTTTGGGTACGGCCGATCGTCGTCCGGTCTAAAGCCATTGAAACATTGTCGCCGCTTCCGGTTTTTCTATCTGACAACCTTTGATGTGTTTGTTTGCAGCGATAAATTCCGCTTAATACAGTGGAATTCCTTCTTTTCCGGAAGACCCATGAAGTGCCATAGTCGAGAAAAATTTGGTTTCATTGAAGAGCTAAATGATCCACTTCAACATAAAGATAAGGATAAAGCATTTGCCGTTGATCAATCCCTTTTTGGGATGCGGCACGCATTCTACTTCCATTTGTACATTCGTAGTGGCGTTTGAATGCGATGTGGCCTATACAATGACTTGCGGGGCCAGCCGATGTACAAGTCAGTGTTTATCCTCCCAGACAAGTCTGGTACCAATTAACCGACCCCGGAGGGATGGAAGGCTTGGTTGGCCCGGGCGACTCACGACCCAGGATTTGATCCCCGGACCGCTCGCGTGGTAAGCGTGCCACTTGCCACTACACCACTTCCGCCCTCCACCTCCAAATTAGTAAAAGCTTGAAAAAAAGGACACCTACACTGAGCAGGCAAGAAATCTACGAACAAATCAAATGAGTGGTTATTAACTGGACAGTTTCCCAACACATGAAATATATCACGAAATTGAAATTGTCAACTACTGTCAATTCTCACCACGTCGGTGCTCTTCACGGCTGGTTTGCCTTGTTTGAGCTGAATTCTGGTGGCGGGTGGGAGTGAGAGAGCACGCCAAAATCCAGCTGTTTGCTCGCTATCGCTGCGGCAGAGCAAGTGTGCAGGAAAACTGTTTCAGGGAGTTCCATTCCATGATGACCAGGAAACACACATTCACTTCGAAAAGTTTTCTCGAATTTGTCCGTACGGCGTGATTTTTGAACCAGTGGACCTGTTGTGAGACAGCTTCGAAGTCTACACTGCTTTCAATTGTGGCCCCATTGAAATTTTCCAGCAAATGCGAAAAGACTGTATGTACTCGTACTACCCAATCTTTTTGAATTTTGCACTTTTTGATTTCTGACGTTAAAATGCATTTTGGCTGAAGCAAAGTATGTTCATTTGAAATCAGAACAAAGACAGCTGCTCATATGCGACTTAAAAATCCCAAATATCGCACATTCCATGCATCACTAAACCACTTGGCACAGCGGACGATTTACCCTGATTTGAATTACTATGGTACTCGCCGTAAAACGTCAAGATTTCACGCGAGAAAGACGATTTAGCGTAGTTTTTTTTCGTACAACTCGGTATGAAATTGAGATCTTGATGCTGAACTCACCTCGTCAAGATCTATGAGGATATCTTTTGGAGCTTTGAAAAAGCCCTATATTGGATGCACCATGCACTCGACTTTCATCCTCACAGAAATTGCGTGAATTTTGGAAGAACTTCGAGTGCTTGAGCGCTTCTTCGAAAGCATTAATCTACCAGTTTCAAATTAGCCTTGGAGATATGCAGAGCTGATTATAGAGGAAACTATGATCGCAGAACTTGCGTGCGCTTAGAAAACGGTACAACGGGACGATTTTTGGAGAAATGAATACTTGCAACAGTTTTACCTTCCAAAAAACAAGTTGAATTTCTTACGTTTTCATAAGCCATTTCATAGAGACGCAAATGCAAGGAGATCCAGGCTTTTGAATGAACGGTTCGTAATTATAATACATTGATGTGCTTCAATGATAGTTTTTCACTTCATAATGAAGAATATTGACCATGTGCTATGATCGAATTCTTAATTTTATTCCTCTTCGTGGAGGGCGGAAGTGGTGTAGTGGCAAGTGGCACGCTTACCACGCGAGCGGTCCGGGGATCAAATCCTGGGTCGTGAGTCGCCCGGGCCAACCAAGCCTTCCATCCCTCCGGGGTCGGTTAATTGGTACCAGACTTGTCTGGGAGGATAAAAACACTGACTTGTACATCGGCTGGCCCCGCAAGTCATTGTATAGGCCACATCGCATTCAAACGCCACTACGAATGTACAAATGGAAGTAGAATGCGTGCCGCATCCCAAAAAGGGATTGATCAACGGCAAATGCTTTATCCTTTATCCTTTTACCAACATCTCTGCAATCTCCTTTCCTATCGTGGTTCTTTCACTTTTACACTCATTGTGGACTGAATGAATTACAGGCAAGCAATCCGTGAGGTTCAGTATGTAGACGAGATGTACATAGTCATGGCAAAAAGGTAACTCACACTCTGTGTTTCATAGTGAATAATGTACATTTCACCTAGCCCCAAGCGCTGTTTACATCCCATTGATTCACCCTTCGAAAAGTCGTATTGTTCTTAAATTCCGATTTTCTGACTGATCGCTACCCTGTTGTAGTTTGTGAAGCCAGATTTTGTTTCCAAAACCCATGTTCCACATTGTTTCATGTGTCATTCAAAAGCGCTTTTTCTGCTCATTCAGATTCAACACTCTCTTATCCTTTTGTTATGATTGTGATAATATATGAGGCCTGCGTAATAAGGTAGGCAGTCAGTGAGAATAGCAACACCACTAGGAAAAATTCCTCTAAAAATGCCGTAAGGTCAATTAGTGATGGGTCCCCTTCTTAAGTATGTAGGTACGACTGATTCTAGAGGTTTCGTCTGTTTTTCAATGTCTCAGCCATGAAAGGATCGCGTCCAAATTAGACGATATAGCTGTCAACCATCGAGAACTTGGTGGATCACCGCATTTAAAAAAAAAAAATAAGGACACTAATTGGTGGACCGCTCGGTAGTGGAAATGTTATGTAAACGGAGGTTGCCGCTAAGTTCATGGTGCACCACTGACTGATTTTTCCTCCAAGGAACATAGAGTTTGAGCTATTAGCCGGTTTGGTTGATTTTCGCCTCTATTCTCATTTCCTTTTCCCTTTTTATTAGTTGTCTCATAAGTAGTGGCGCATTTTTTCAAACGGAAATTTTTCTTGTGAACCTCTAATGTTTTACAATGTTTCATATACCATTCGATAGGAAATTATCTGCTCTACAAGAAAGGTATGTACCCTTTTTGATTGTTGCAAATTGTTTGAGTTTTAGGCATGCAAAGGGGATCCGGACGACGAATTTTCGCCAAACCGACAGCTGACCTAAACTTTATACTTCCCTAGAAAGAAATCAATCAATAATGTAACTATAACTTACTCATAACCTCTACTAAACATTCCACATTTAGGTTCCCTAAAAGCTTGTCTCGTTTAATTTTGAGATTTAGTTATTCCAGTGCAACTCGGTGGTTGCCTGCCGGCTTTTGTGGCACTCGATCCTTGGTTGAAGGTGAACAGCAGAAGGTGCCGGAAGTGTTCCTTTTCGTCGACTTGACATACCACCATTTTCTATGCTGAAACTCGACCAGGATTGAAATCAAAACCAAATTCTGCATGCGGGTAAGTAGAGCAGAAGAAACGCTTCCTACAGGTGTATAAAGTAGCGTCAATACTGAGGAATTGGAATGGAAAATATCAGTCTGAAGGAAGCCCTATGGGTTGACAGGCAACCACCGAGTTGCACTGGAATAACTAAATCTCAAAAATAAACGAGACAAGCTTTTAGGGAACCTAAATGTGGAATGTTTAGTAGTTAGAATAACTATTTGATTGATTTCTTCTAGGGAAGTATAAAGTTTAGGTCAGCTGTCGGTTTGGCGAAAATTCGTCGTCTGAAGCTCCCACTTTGCATGCCTAAAACTCAAACAATTTGCAACAATCAAAAAAAGGGTACATACCTTCTTGTAGAGCAGATAATTTCCTATCGAATGGTATGAAACATTGTAAAACATTAGAGGTTCACAAGAAAAATTTCCGTTTGAAAAAATGCGCCACTACTTATGAGACAACCTAATAGCAACCCGTTAATTCATTCAATGTTTTGACTGGTTATAAGATGATGTAACTTGAACTTCATTTGCACATGTGGTATTCAATTGGTTATGATATAACGCACACATGATGCATCATATAAAATATAATAAAAATAAATGAATAAATAAATAAATACCGTAAATAAATAATAAATAAAAGGAGAAATACGGAGATCTACAAAAAAACTGATTGTTCGCCCAAACAAACTATCCCACAATTGTACAGTGAGCGTCAAAATGAGACCCCACAATTCACGTTAAAAAGATAACTATAAGAGGTTCGTGCTATGCAACCCTCCTCAATCGAGTCCTCGTAATCGATAACGTATCAGTGTAGTTTAGCAGATAATATCGCCTTGCTTTGGTGAAAAAAATTTGAATTGATTTTTCCTCTTTGTTTAAAAGTATGTGGGCACTCAAAAAAGACAGGAACATAACAGCGATAAGAAACCAGTCGAACCTCCAGATTTTTTTTTAATTAGCTCAAACTCCGTCCGGCCATAATCGAGTACACGTTTGCTATATTGGTAGTCGTCGAGTGCTCTCAAACTCCTCCTACCGCCCACCTCATTCATCTGCGTTTGCCCACGCCCGTGTCAAAGTAATATTCTTGATCAAGGCCTCTAATAGGGTTCAGAAGGAGAACTGCACATGCCAACCTATCGCTTCAGCACCATTTCGTTTGAACCACACTTTGGTAGATTGCGGAACATTGACAGACGCGTGGTCCTCTGGTAATATGCAACTTTCGCTGCGCTCCTCCAAGAAAAGGCAACAGGTGGTATTGGAGCACTGCTTGGTATTCTTTACTGCTCATACGCAATAACAGGGCGGCAACCCCCAACTTCCCGCTGCTTGCGAAATCGCCCCAGACCCATCGACGGGCCTTCTCCGAAATTCCATCACGAGCGATTCACGGGCCAAGCCTCTCCAGCAGTAGCAAAATCCAGACCCATCAGGATCGAATTCTCCATGAGTTAAGATTACATGAGGAGAAAAAGTGCATGAAAAGTTGTTTGTTTAAAAAAAGAAAATTCTCAAAAAACCGCATCCCATCTACGTGTCGTATCCTATGGTGCCATGTTTTTGCGAGCAGACTCCAACCTTGCTAACTTGTGCTGAGCCTTGGAGTGAGTAGCTTTCTCAGCGTCTCGAATGGTGTATTATGAGCGATCAAGCGCTCAAATGCATCTTTCTCAATGCTGTACCCAGCTGAGCTCGACAGAACAATGAACATTTCGACAGTATTTGGTGTTACACCTTTCCGCTCCTGGTTAGTCAAAGGATTCGCGCACGGTGCGGAGCCTGCTGAATACATTATCAAGGTGGCTGGATTAATCTTTCAAATGCTGACGAAAGTAACGACCAAGTTGTCTGCCATTTCTCGGATTGGAACGTTCAGTGATCATGCAGACCTGATCCGAGGCTTCTCGGCTTCAGGAAAAAAAAATGCCTGCGCGAACCACGGCCTGACGACGAAATAAGACAGCAAAATCGGAAAAGTGGTGGAGATTTCGGCGGTAAAATCTGATCTCCCTCGAGTGTCCACATACCTTTGAAAAAAAGGAGAAAATTCAATTCAAATTTTTTTTACTAAAGCTGATTTTACCTGTTTGAGTTACTTGATACGTTATCGATTACGAGAAAATGATTGGGGGTTCATAGCACGAAATCTCTCAGTCACCTTTTGAAAGTGTATTTTGAGGTGTCCACGCACTGTAGAAAGGCACTGTATGAAGAGTTCCATTCGATACTGTGAAGTTTCCAGCCTTCGCCACTTCCGAAAAAATTGTACTTTCTTCACAAAAACTGCCGATTTCAGGAAATAGTTACGCATCGTGTTTCTGACTCAATTTTTTACTCCTTTCTTTATTCATACGCAAACACAAAATTCCCCCGCACTATTTGCAAATTCCGGTTTGGTTTGAACAGCATTGGTCTAAATTAGGCGCGTTTGGTCGAAATACAGAAATTTCATTTTCGACAGCTCGCATCATGCGACACTACAAACTATCAGATTCACTGAAAATGAGAAATTCTATTTGGAAATTCTGCCTCCCTGTGCCTGATGGGATCTAATTCAGCACTACATGAAGGAACTTCTTGTTGCGATCAAGGGAGGAATTCAACCATATGAACGGAGGTCAAAGAAGGGGAAATTGCATAGTTAAGAGACAGGCGGACCTCCTGAGGGTGCTGACCGACGCGCAATTGGCAGCGAAAGATTTGACCTCGGCGATCTAGCATGGCTCACTCTTGAGCAGGGTGAATAACGGTCGAGGAAATCCTCGACAGGGGGTCGTATTTGCTCCGATGAGAGTTGGGAGGGGGTCGTAATCAAAAGGTTCATCAACGGACACAACGGTGCTGCTGCCACTTATTTGCTGTCATCATTAGTTTCACAAGTGTTGTAGTTAGCCTAATGCAAATAATATCTTACAACTGTCTGGAATTAAAATTAAATGGAAAGTGGTTGTTGGTTTGGTTCGTAGTGATCAGTATGGCATAGGAAGGCAACGCGTCCTGCAAAAGAATCGTAGGGAAAGGGCAGCGAGTATCTACTCTAGAATGATGTACATGCTTCGAGAACTTAGTGGAGGAACAGCATCTTGGTAGAAAGTTCAAAACAGGCAGATTCGCAGCCTTCTTGGCATCATCAGATCCTGCAACCGCAAGCGTGTCATTCATCAGAACGGGTTGGAAAGGAAGCGATTTGAATAAAGGAATGATCAGACATCACTATGACCACAAGAGTTATCCTAATTAGTTAATACTGGAAATATCTTTTGGTGTGCTTAAGCAAGTCGTCACTAGGACAAAACACCTTCCCAATGACTCCGAGTGGGGTCACTGCATGGCGCATACAAGAACGGAATGGATCCGCGCCAAGTGCATCATTTTCAATTTACTCCATCGAACTGACGTGTACAGAAGTATTTTGAAGGTGTTCAAAGAAGTTCCCTACTACGGCGAGGGAGTAATAGAGTTTTCGAGTGGCTTCGAAAATTTCCTTGACATTTCCTCGACGCAGATTTCTCGCGAACTAGAAAGCGTTCGAAACAACTGGAGCACCTATCAGAAAGCGTAAATCTTCTACTTTACAACGCTTTCCTCCGATTTTCAAAGCATTGCCAATGAAGACAGCTACTGTCTTCCAAAGAGTGGGAACTCGCATGTAAATTTCAATTTCCTCGACAATTTCTCGACGTCTCCCACTCTCGAGAATAGGCGTGCTTAGAAAAACGCTCAGCACAATTTAGAAACTAGAAGTCTTGTGCATTCAAAAGCTGCCTTCACTTTCTGAAATGGTTATCAATGAAGAAAGTTATAGTCCTTTAAATAGGGGGTACATTTGACGATTTTTCCAACTAGCGCGCTCTAGGCACAGCGCGCGACGCGATCGCGGGTAGTTAGCGCCGCTATACTGGAGCGCGAGACTGTTCAACTGTGTAGGGGCAGTACCTCCTTCAATGTTCTACTTTCCGGCCAATGTCTCCAAAAGAAAGAAGGAGAGCCTAATCTGAGCACAACTGAAACTAGCATTTTTTGATATACTCGATATCGGTGAGTTGGGGTGGGCGTGTCACCGGAAGTGACGTGCACTTGATAGAAACTATGTGGATAAGCTGCTTCCAACATACATCGCTGGATATCAGCAAAGCATGCTGGCAACAGCTTATCCACGCACTTCTATCAAGTGCACGTCACTTCCGGTGACACACCCACCCCAACTTTCGGATATCGACTGTATGAAACCGGATTTGCAGAGACAAAAAGGGGTCGTATCAGAGTCCATGTTTCGGAGGGGGGTCGTAAAGAGGCGGTTATTTCCTCGACACGATTTTCACCCTGCTCTTGACGCGGTTGGCGGGGCACGCCTCACCAACTCACTCGCCGCAGGTCTATACGTGGCGAGTGATTAGATAGCAGAGAGAGCGTAGTGTTGAAGAGGGCACAGCGATGAGAGTCGCATCAATGCGCAAATCAACGGGCAAGGAAGGGGTCCCATTTCTCGGGTTTCGGGCCGTTTCAAATGGTTTCTTCTTCATCCCTGCTCCACTGACCACCTCTACCCTTATTTCCAATGAGCTAACTTCTCAAGGTCCATTCTGCTGTTGTGTAATAGTAGCGGACAAAGCTTTGGGCGTGGTTGATCTCTTTTTTAGATGTTCCATGCATTCATTTCACATTAGAATCCATCGGGGCAACTGTATATTATTTGCATATAAAGAAAAGCAAATGAAGACTCGTATAAAATAACTGGCGGAGGTGAGCATCTCAAAAAGTCCAGCCTTCTGATTTAACGAGGTGATGGGAGGTTCCGCTAGAAAAAACCAGAAACGATCTGCTACCTAACGGCAGCCCTGGTATGCAGCACCTTTTACATTTACACACTGCTGAGACGTCGTATGGCCGATTTTCATGAAGGCAAAGTGTTAAGTGAAGTCATCACGACATGCGTCAACATTAGCCAGACAGGTCCTTCTTTTACTCATTCCTCTTTAAAGGACTTCAATATCCTCCGCAGTCCATAACCTTTATAGGCAACCTGCGCACGAACCCAATTCCAGGTATAACCGATGAATGAGTTTTCTCCCTTTGTGATGATACATTATGATGATCATGCAAACTCCTGACCAACCCGTTCGTGTGGCTGTCGCCGGCCGTTCCGCTACGATAGGCTAGAACCTGGACCCATTTAGTGCTTCTCCATGTCCGGCTAATGTTCACACATGTAGTGATGACTCCTCTGTTGTCTTACTTGCGTTGAATAAATACGAATTTGTGAATAGATTCGATTATTCACCGCGATGCTCGTCTAAAGAACACCTTTGAACTAATGACCATGGTTTACCCTTTTCAGCCCCGAATTTTTCCGTTTGAAAAAATTATTGCAGTTGTTCATTACTTGTGAGCCCATAAATTAACTCTAATGAGATTTGGAAGTTTTCCGATCACATCTAAGAAACTAGGGAGATGTGAAAATTGCCAGAGCTTCTTGATTTTCAGCTTGCGTCGGGAGAATTCCCAATTTTTCAGTGATTTCGAACGAGTCTATGATCTTGCGCAACGTCACAACTTACACTCTTGATGAAAAAACGAATATTTTGCAATTTTTTGAAAATAAGCAACACTCACCCAGTAGGATGCGGAAGCCAGCGTTCATTGTTGCACTTGCACACAAATACCTGTAATGCTAACAGTAACACACAATACAAAGGCGGATACAAAGCGAAATGAGGATGGAAGGTCATTCAAAGATAACTCTAGCAGCGGGTAGCAGAGAGATGTTGGTGGGTCGGTAATGCAGGCCCTTGAATTTGATGGTGGCCATTGCCACCGCCAGAGCCGAAAGGGTAAACCAGATCAGATTTGACCGTAAGCTGTATAGGGAAGAAAGCGCTCTGCGTATAAATTTATCTACCTTCACGATGTTTCCAAAAAAGGCTCTGAATCAAAGCGCTCAGCTGCGAATAAAAACTTTATTTTAGTTGAGCACCATGTTTCGATTCGAAAGCGTGACGAATTTTATGCCAAATTTTCGAAAGGGTTTGCTCTGACTATTTCCTACACTCGCGCAGTTATCGCACTGTTTATCGCACTGTTATCGTCATGAAGCCTGCAGAAATTGAATGGTCTAGAAGATATTCGTACCGGTAGCTAGCTTCATAAAATAAACTTTTCTAACATTTCTACAGGTGGACGACGAGGCGTTTACGTCCGGAGATCAATTTTCTGTTTTTCCTGATTGTTCTCTAGGCCAAATACATGCGTTCCCGACCAGCAAAACTCAACTATGAAGAGTAAATGGCCGGTTGGATGACGAGCCGTTGTCATGCAAAGCCATGAAATGCGACTGCCTTCATTATCCATGTTGTACTTGTACTTGTACTTGTTTATTACAAAGGCATAACCCATGTTAAGAGAACAAAAGTTTTTCACTTTTATTCGAAGATATGCAGAGCTCCCTTTTTTCTTGTAGAAGAGGGTTTCTAAGGAATCGCTCCCATAGACGTGTGTGCCAATGCATATTAGGAATTTGTGCTGTCTTCAGAACTGATTTCTCAATCTGCTAAGCGCGAAGTCCAAAGGAATTAGAGTATCAGAGGATATTAGACGTCAACGATGGAGCGTCACCAGTCAGCAGAAGCTGTCACTATGGAAACAAAGAAAGAGCTTGTATTTTTATTTCTGAGTGAAAGCACTTCACAAAGCAAGAACACCATCCCAACAGATGTATATGTAAATATGTATAAAGTATATGTATGTAAGTGTATGTATATGTATAAAGCTTACAGAAGGTGAGGAAGAAATTTTTTTGCCAGGAGGTAGCTCAATAAAATGAACTTTGTACAGATCACAATTGAGTGACCAAAAATTCCTGTCGACAGGTCATCCTTCCGCTTATCCCAATTAGACTTTTGTGTTTGGCTTTTTTTGGACAGGTTCTTGTGAGCGGATAACTTTGTATTGACAAGTACACCCCTTTTGAACGGGCTGAATAAATTGCATGTTAGATAGACACAAACAGAAGAATGCAATTCATATCATGCCTATATCCCCGCCGATCCATCCTACTTGAACTATTAACTGGTTCACTTTGGAATTATCTAATCACACTTTTAAAAACTAAAATCCTATTCCATTTCAATGACGTCTTCAAGCACGATTTGACTGTGGAATTTCTTCTTTTCCAGAAGACCCTTGAAGTGTGCATTGTCGAGAAACGTTCGTGTTACGGAAAAGCTAACGATCATTCCTTTCACTATAAAGTGGATTTATGAAAAAAGCTTGAAAAAGTGTGTACCTATAACAGACAGGCCATAAACTTCACAAACAAGTAAAGAGCACTTCCCAGCAGGTATTCCTAACTCCTGAAACAAATGGCATCGGAAGTCAGGTGAGATATTGTCAATTATTGTCACTTCGCACCTCGCCGTGCTCTTACAGCTGGTTTGCCTTGTTCGAGCCGAATCTGTGGCGGGTGGGAGTGCGAGGGCACGCTCAAGTTCCGCGCTGTTGGCTCGGTATAGTAGGCAGCGTCAGTTTGCAGAAAGACTGCTCCAGGGGTACATTCCAAAATAATGAGCGAAAAGCAAATAATTACCCCTTTGAAGTTCTCTTGAATTCATCTATGTCGGCGCGCTTTTTGAGCTTATGAATCTGCGTTTTATACTCTACATTGCAGCTGATATGAAATAATGAGATAAGAGAAATAATTTGAGATCTTAGAACAGCTTTGACTTAGAAATCGACCAGAAAAACCTACTTTCCAAAAAAAGCACGGCAAGGGCTTTTGGATAACCTTTGCTGTTTCTTTTTGATTCGGAAATTTAAATTTGGATTATCGCAATGTTCAGGTAAGGCCCTGCTCAGAGATACCCGCTCACGCGAAAAAACGCAGGGGCGAAATAAAAGGAAAATCTCCGCCAAGATTTAGATACGCATCGACTGGGAAATTGGGAAACGCGTAAGCGAAACGTCCGGAGCAGGCGAATTTCAGTCAAGAGTTTGATATGTATCGACTGTGAGAAACGCACGGGCGGAAAATCGCGTGAGCGAAGCGTTCGTAAGTCGATGCGTATGATACTCATTTTCGTCGATCCTCCCACTTCACGATTCTCCTGTGCGTCTTCGCTCAGTCGATACATATTTCATTTTATTTTGCGTCTTCGTTTATTCGCAGGCTCTATACAAGTGGGGTGGGCACACCCAGCTTTTCACGCATGTCAAGTGACTGCCCTCACCCCCACCCCCTAGATTGGCTACACTCCCCCTGGCTCACGAATTCCCCGATTCTCGTGACAGTATAGTAGCGGGCAGCAGTCCCACTTACACTGTTCAAAAAATGCGGCGTGCCCACCCTACTTGTATAGCACCTATTCGCATAGCCGGGCATCTCTGAGTAAAAAAAAAGTAAAGTCATGACTGAGATTGGGTCATATCATCGATCGATTTCTCCTAGTGGAAAACAAAGTTCGAATCGTTTGTGGGGTTAGCTCTTCTCGCCGACCGGACTTTCATTTTGCAAGCCTGTAATTCAACAAGTTTGTGATGAATGTAGAAAAGAAACAAAAGTTTTTGTAGAGCAGACAGTTCGCCTTCAGGTGGTATATAACATTTTGCAGAAACCTGGAATCAAAGAGAGAAGATTCTCATTAGAAGGACAACGACATTACTTTTCGGACAGCTCATTAACACATTGACGACATTGAGTCGCGGTAATTCGACTCACTTTGCGTACCTCGTTGGACATTAAACCCTTGTGTTCCCTTTTTCTAACGTATGCCGGAATTCTTCCCAATTTGCTTGCCTATATTCCATGGATTACAACATAGCATAACTGTAAACGACATGGGTCACAGTGTAATCAATTATGCTTCAGTTTAGCAGAAGTTTTTTA
>MU873554.1:3630-15228 GCA_036418205.1 Ostertagia ostertagi | reverse complement strand
CAATGTGAGACATGCGATCTTAAGTGGATCCTTTTCTATGTTCCCATTCAGAAACAGTAATCGAACCCTTGCTTGAAATGAATCCAGTAATAATGGTTGAGCAGTTTTGGCGCGGTGTGGTACGCATTTCATCTGCACAACACAGTTTATTGACGCCAAGGGATTATGGTAAAGGTTTGCCGACCTACTGAAGTTACATTCTTGTTCATTTCGCCGGTACTCGGGCGAAAATCCTCGACGTGGCCGTTTTTAAATAGTGGACGTATTTAGCAGTTCTAGCAATATTTGAATAGCAAATCTTCTAGTTTATGATGACATATTAACTTTTCAGATTGGATGAGTTTGAACGGAGTTATGGCTTTGGAAAGTGTAAAAACTCGTGCTCATCGAATTTTCCTCGTTAATTGATCTAAATTTGTTATTTCTTATAAATTTTTGTAATTTCAAGTACTGGTTGAGAAGAACTCTTCACAAAACTCCCAAATCTGCTTTCAGATTGAAAACTTATCCACTTTGAAAAATTTTAATAGTAGATAAGCTGCTCCAAGGTCAGCGCCAAAGATCACCAAGTAGTGGACCTGCAGATTGAAAATATACTCCGTGTAAGACTAAAATTGGTAAGCCTTTCGACGAAAATAAATAATGAGGAATGCTGCCATAGTATGCCATGTTAAACGACGTTTTTTTTCGTTTTTTTTTTTGCTTTTTGTTCTGTCTGATTTAAGACTCATTGATAATGATCTTTCTTTGGCTTTTTCTGCTTTTTCTATTTTTCTACTTCTTTAACGACCTTTATAGTAAAGGGTGGGATAGTGGGGCTTTTTGATGTACAGTTTTCGGAGAGGATTAACACGTTGAAGACATTCTGACGCGCATGCGCTTCAGCATTTTTCCAGCACATGTCCGACTTCTTCCGAAATTTTTTATCTTTATTATATAGACAATACATCATCATGTCTGGAAATGGTGTGGTCTTTGAAGCGGTCGAATATGCTTTAGTTAAAGGCACGAGTCGGGATTGAATTGATGCGTTATTTTGTTCAAACATTAGGCAAGGGGTGCAATGAGGAACATTAGTGAGGAGAAAAAGCAAAAAGCACCATAGAAAACACTAAATTTCCCTTAGGAGGCCGGCCGTAGTACGACGGAGAGACACAGCGCTGCGAGGAGAGGGAGAACGCGAGATAGTACGTCGTACGCGAGAGGACGCAGAGACCACGTATGCCGTGGTGGATTACGCTGGCAGCGCGGCGGGCAAGGCCTTAGCGCCATTGCCGCGCACTTTTGGGTCGCGATAGTGTCGCGCCCTCAGTGCTTGGGGAGCCCACTATCGCACCCTGGGAAGAACTTCTGCTGGTTGCCTAATCCTGACTCGTGGCTTTAACACGGGTTCTGACTGGCGTGGCTACTAAATATTGGCGCATGGTTTATTGACCATATTTTTGCAAAGAGAAACTATTACATATTCAGAAGTTTATTTTTATATACAGTAAAACATATCCATGCATCACTGAAGAAGGTGCTCGAAATGGCCTCCCTCGGCAGTGATACAGGCTTCAAGTCTCTTCTCAACTGACATCACCGTGGGCCGCAAGTAAGTGACGTCAACGTGACGCGAGAAGATCATCACACTGGAATTGGCGCACAATTCTCAAAAGGACAGGCAATTGTTGGATCCGGCTAGCAGGCATCCTGCTCGACGTCGTGCGCACACAAGGAGCCGATTTCCAAAATCTGTCATGATTTAGGCAGGAATTACTTCCGACACCGAGACACCGTTTGTCTTTGTGGACAAATCCGTCAAAATTAACGCCCAGATCTACCAGGAAACAATTTTACGTGATGTGCTCGTTCCATGGACTGTTTCGACCTCCAGCAAATGTCAGTGCCTTCTTCAGCAAGACTAGGCTCCTCCCCATGCCGCAAAATCTACGCTGGTGTTCTGTGACCGCCATTTTCCAGGTTACTGGTCACCAGATGTTTGGCCATCTAACTCACCCGATTGTACCCAATGGATTTTGCGGTGTGGGGCTTCCTGCAGCAGAAGATGCCTTCTAGGCAACATCGAAGTTTGGACTTCCTGAAGGCTTCCTAGGAGGAAGCGTTGAAGTAACTCGACGAAAACTGCTTGCGGCCCACGGTGATGTCAGTTGAGAAGAGACTTGAAGCCTGTATCGCCGCCGGAGGACTTCTTTCCGAGCATCTTCTCTAGTAATGAATTGTTATGTTCTACTGTATAAAGATAAACCTCTGAAGATTTAATAGATTCTCTTTTTGGAAATATGGTCAATTAACCATGCGCCAATTAATAATTAGTATCATATTTAGTTGCCACCTTCCTTGTATAACGACTTTACGTCGTTATTCACCAAATTTTGTCTCAGCTTACAAGTCGGTTGAATTCACTCAATCGATACGCGAGACTCTTTGTGCGCAGACCTCTTTATCTGTAGGCCCATCAAGAGGCTGCGCTTTTTTATAAACATACCCTCACTACTCATTTCACTTGCCGTTCACGCCATTTACCCTTTTATATAGTTCATTTGCACTTTTTACATGTATTCTCATCCCGTAACTTTTTCTGTTGTTTTTGTCTACAGTTTGCTTTATCTGTATTCCATGAAAGACTGTACTTTCTTTCTCATGACTGTTTCTCATGGCTCACCAATAGGTCACTTACCCTTCTTGAAAAGATTAAGCCATCAACAACTTTTTTGGGTGTCTTGTACAAAACACTTCTTTGTTGGTGCTCAGTATAAATACCCCCTGCGCAAACAGTAGGGGCTTCTTCTTCTTGCATCTCACTTCTAGCTTCTGGTTCCTTGTTGGTGCTGTTTTTTGAATATCTGTATAATTTGCCATATCAGAATAAAACTTCCAAACGTTCGTGTGGAAGATTCCTACAACAAATTTGTGGTGACTCGTAGATCTGAACTTGGACCGCGTGGCACTCTACTCAGAGGATAAGGCGAGCAGATTCTACATTTCTACAGCTGCAGAATCCTACAAAATCTATTCTATATTTTACAGCTGCAAAGTCGCTACAAAATCTGGTGCATCGGCTGCTCTTCAACGACAACTCTTCATACAGAGATTGAAAGTGAGTGTTTCAATCTTCGATATTAGCAGTGCTGTCCACGTTTGTCTGATACGTCCGTGTTCATTGCATTCCATCGTCTCATTCTGACTTTGCACTAGCACAGAGGACTTTTTGAACGACTTCAGAGGATTGACATTTCTTTATCTTTACTAGCTACCCTTCACTTGGCTACTTTCTAATGTCCTCTTCTCTGAAAGGAAAACAAGCGTGGCTCTCCAGACAGGGGAATCAACTCGAAGAAGCAATTTCGCGAGTTGAAGAATCCTGCAAGTCCGTCGATACTCTTTCCCCCTCGCAGGCTAAGGCAAAAATTCGAAAGGGGATCAAAGAGTTGGAGCTCCGACAAACTGCTCTGGAAACGGCTCTCAACAGCTTCTCCTCCGCCGCAGATGCTGCAAATCTCGCAGAGGAAAATCAAGAAAGAGTTCAATCTAACATCACTGCAGCTCATGATATCATCATCCGAGCTCAGAATCTCTCACTAGCACTGCACCTACAACTCGACGAACAGGAATCAACCAAGGTCGTCGAAGCAGAATCAAGCAAAGCCGTCGAATCAGATGCCGAGACTAAAATCCTACCCCAACTCCCATCACTGCAAATCCCCAAGTTCAGAGGAAATCTGTGGGAGTGGGACCAGTTTTGGGGAATCTTCAGAACTACCATCCATGAGCGTCAGATCAGCAAAATTGAGAAGTTCACTCATCTTCTCGAAGCTCTACAAGGACCAGCCAGAGAAGCCATACAGAATCTGCAGATTACGGCAGAGAACTACGATCTAGCGGTAAATCTTCTACAATGCCGCTACGGAAATGAGGGAGCCATCATAGGACACCTCTTGACGGCACTCCAATCCATACGCCAACCAAGTCCGCGATTGTCCGATCAACGGCGAATTTTGGAGAAAGTTACTCCCCTTGTCTCGCAGTTACGCCAGAAGGGAGAATGCGTCGATACTCAACATATGAAACGCACTATTCTGGGGAAGTTCTCGGAAAAAATTCAGCGTTCGGTGCTCAAACAGCTGAGACACCAAGGATCGGATTCTAATGAACAGTCGTGGACCACTCAGCAACTCTTACGTTGCCTCCAGGAATACTTCGACACTGAAGACATGATCCAGCACGCGAAGGGATTTTCCGATGAGAACCCCAGAAGAAATCCCAACGCCGTGCAGCCGCAGAAAACCTCTTCTGCCAGCGTTCGCACTACTCCGCAATCAAATGTGGGGAAATATCTTTGCTTCTACTGCCATCGTGCAGACCACAGACCTTCAGCATGTACGAAGTTTTCTACGTATGCTCAGCGAATTAGCGAGATTCACCGACAGAATCTCTGCCAGAATTGTGGCTCGTCCACTCATCAAGCAACATCTTGTCCATGTGGACCATGCCGCAGTTGCGGAAAGAAGGGACACCATACATCGATTTGCCGGATATCTGCCCAGAAGGAAAGTGGACCATCTCAACAACGACAAGAAGCAAAACAGAAGACTCAATCTGCTCCGAAAACACCCAAAAAGTCTACTACGACTACCAGTGCTACCACAGTCATAGCCCAGTCATCGTCCTGTAAGCTCGGACAGGATACAGTTCTGTGCAAACCAGCCTGTCAACCATCTAACAGAGGAAAAGCTGACTTGCTTATAGGACAAGCTAGGGTATGGAATACTCTATCGTCAGAATTCGAAGACGTGCACATCATTCTTGACACGGGAGCAGACCGGTCATTCATAACGACTTCCTATGCAAAGCAGCTAGGCCTGACTACCACTGGAATGCTTCAGTTGAAGATCCACACGTTTGGCACCAACACTCCAATAGAAAAATCTTGTGCTGTCACGAGTATCCAAATTGAAGATCGAGCAGGGAAACGGCACAACTTCTCAGTTGCAGTGGTCGACTATATTGCTGGAGAGATACGCAGAAATCCGCTGGACGAAGCTGACCGCAACTATCTCTCTGAGCACAACATCAAGCTGTCGATTTCCGATCGTGATCAGGCAATCTCTCCACAGATACTTCTCGGATGTGGTGATCTGTTCGTTCTCTTGGATCAAGGATTTGGTCATGCCCACGACCTTCCATCAGGTCTCAAAGCCTTGCGTTCAAGAATCGGCTATCTTATCACTGGCTGCAACCGAAAAATGCAGGAAGATTCGATAGTCCAGCTACATGCTCTAAATACAGTAGAAGAAGACCCCGAGCAAGAGCAGATTCAATGGGACAGATTCTGGAGCCTCGACTCTGCCGGTATCAACGAGTACATGGGACCAAAATCCCAAGAAATCGAGGAAGAGAATCGAAAGATCTGGAGCCACTTCCGCAATACCGTGCAGTACGACGATGGTAAATACTATGTTAGACTACCGTGGAAAAGCTACGACAGACGATCTCCCCGACAATCGAACGATAGCTTTCAATAGATTGCGAAGTGTGCTCACAAGCCTCAAGAGCCAACCACATCTCTTGGCACAGTACCACAGTATATTCCAGGAGCAGCTGTCCAACGAGATCATAGAAGAAGTCGACGAGAACTCCGAACCTGATGGTCCAGTTGTGCATTATTTGGCACATCAGCCCGTCATAACACCGCAGAAGGATACCACAAAACTTCGTATAGTTTTCGATGGATCAGCACACCACAAGAATGCACCCTGTCTCAACGACAAGCTGCACCAAGGTCCAGTATTACTACCGTCACTTGTCGACATGCTCAATAGATTCCGTATTGGAAACATTGCAATTGTGAGCGATGTGGAAAAGGCATTCTTACAAGTTCGTCTTCAAACGGTCGATAGAGATGCCACTCGCTGCCTGTGGATAAGAGACACTGACAAGCCACTAAACAGGAGCAACATGGTCACTTATCGCTTCACACGTGTCACTTTTGGACTTAACTGCTCACCTTTCCTACTAGGAGCAACGATAAATGAGCACTTGAGTCGTACCTCAGATCGCGAAATAGCCAACTGCATCAAAGACAATATTTATGTGGACAACGTCATTCTGACGGCTGCTACCCCGGAAGAAGCTCTCGATCGATGTCTTCGCGCAAGACAACTCTTTGCAGAAATCAACATGAATCTCCGCGAGTTCTGCACTAATTCTAGCCACGTCAATCAGACGCTTCCCAAAGAATCTCGGGCATCGAATCAGAATCCCAAGGTTCTCGGGATCCAATGGCTTTCGGAAGACGATGAGATGAGGATCACATGTAAATTTTTGCAAAAAGCAATCATCTCGAAACGAACAGTCTCCGAACAAGTTGCAGCGGTATACGATCCACTTGGATGGCTCACTCCCTTGATGCTGAAGCCCAAGCTCTTTCTCCAAGGATTATGGAAACATAAGTACTCTTGGGATCAAGAGCTAGCGAAAGAGCACAAGGATCAGTGGATGAGGATTATCGAGGCGGCACAAAACTTCGAGAAACGTCTTCCAAGAAGAGTAAGCAATGGGTCGAAGTCCACGCCGGCAGAACTGGTTGCCTTCACGGACGCCAGCAAAAACGCCATGGCTGCATGCGTCTACCTCATCCACGAACATACAATCACGTTACTAATGGCGAAATCTAAGCTTTCTTCAATCAAGGACAGACCTACTATACCGAAGCTGGAAATGAATGCGCTCACTATGGGGATGCGCTTGGCAAACTCTATTTGTGACGCAATCAAAGACCGACTCAACATCACCGAAATCACGGTCTTCTCAGACTCAGAAATTGCTTTGAGTTGGCTTCAGAACCCCCAACTAGATCCAAGGACGGGGGTACTCGTTCGTAATCGATCGAAAGAGATCCGGAAAATCGCAGAATACCTCCACCAGAACCACGTCACAGTCAAATTTGGATACATTAACACAATTATCAATCCAGCTGACTGCGGCACCAGAGGATTAACGAAGGAAGAGTTCATCGACAAACAGCTTTGGTGGACTGGACCTCCCTTCCTCAAAGATCCAAAAGAATACTGGCCACAACTACGGTACCAGCTTCCCACTGTCGACTACGATGACACTGAGTGCATGATGAGTAAGATCGACGAATAACTCGTCCAGCACACACAACGCAGAAGTTATCGACCTGGCTCGACATTCTTCAATGAGAAAAGCTGTTTCCTCCCTTCGCGTATGCACTCAGATGGCTCGAGCGCCTTGCGAAACGTAGCAATCCGGATCTACAAACACGTCTTTTCCAACAAATACCAGAACTGCTTCCTCACTACACTGATGACCTTATCTCTGTACCAGAATACAACCGTGCTTTCACACTTCTCGTTCGCAGCCATCAAAGGATCCATGTAGAAGGGAAACTCGACATGAAGCGAGATCGGCTCATTCCAGTTAAAGATTCGAACGGAATTTTGAGATGCCGCGGAAGACTGAAGAATTCAGATCTTGCCGAAGAAACAAAGTTCCCCATTCTTGTCGCCGCGAAAACTCCACTCGCGTTACGACTCATTGAGGAAGCTCACGGTACTCTCCATCTCAGTATGGCGCACACAATGGCCAAGGTACGCGAGAAGTTTTGGATCCCACACTTGAGGAGACAAGTTCAAAAATTCCTTCGACGATGCGTACCGTGCCAGAAGATGAATAACTTGCCATTCCGGTATCCAGAAATGTCCGATCTTCCAAGTAGACGTGTGGTACGTAGCAGGCCGTTTCAGCATGTAGGAATCGACTACTTCGGCCCACTCACCATCAAACTGTCCACAGAAGAGCAGGGCAAGGCTTATGGAGTAATCTTGACATGCACGGTTACTCGCTTACTACACAGAGTGTGTACCGGACATGACAACGGACAATCTCCTCCATGCTTTACGGCGTTTCTTCGCCAGAAGGGGCGTCCCAGAGACAGTCACATCTGACAATGGTCCCTACTTCCTATTAGGGAGTCAAATTCTGAACGAGGCTGCTGACCAGACGATCAACGATGCAACTGTAGCACAATTTATGGCCACAAAAGGAATTGTATGGTCAACAAACACTCCGTACGCTCCATGGCAAGGTGCTTTTTATGAACGTCTCATCAAGTCAGTGAAACAGTCCTTGTATAAAGCGATTGGAAAGGCCACACTGACAATGGAAGCGTTGACCACATTACTAATTGAAATCGAAGGGACTCTCAACACCCGTCCACTCACATATCAAGAAGAGCACTGGGACGATCAACCTCTGATACGACCCATCGACTTCATTCAGCGTGACTTGATCATAACCTACCCGATGGAAGGAATCAAAGATGCAACAGATGACGCTGATTATCGTACGCCAACTCGTTCCTCTTGAGCTAATGGACACCCCAAGCCAGCCTTCAGAAGATACCATGACTGAACCTTCAGCACCAGCAGCAGAGGAACCCGAAATCCAAGAAGAAGAACAGAGGTACAACCTGCGAAAGCGACCTCGAGTTAATTACGAGCAGCTTCACCATGGTATGATATCGAAAACTCTTTTCCTCCTTGCTTTCGTCACCCTCCTAGCACCCGCTCTATCAAAGCCGCTCGGAACATCTACAAAGGCAGGAATCAACACCACGGCGGACAGTATCCGTTGTACAACGGAAGGTCTTTTTGTAACTAGTAATACACTATCACTGTATGAACTCTGCGTTGAAGGATACTGCATCACACGTGAAAATCCACCGCCAACAGAGACGATTCACTTGTCGCCAGAAATCACACTGCACCCATACGCTGTCAAATGGAAGATATCGAAAGGACAGCAACTCGACACGAGGGAAATTGAGTGCCCAGCAATACCCTTCTGCTCACAAGTGAATTGCTGGTTTTGTACAGCCAACATTCTCAATCCTGAGTGCCATCCTCAAACTGCGATCATAACCATTGCTGTTGTGTTGTATGGCATTGTGGCGCTGATATATACCATATGCTATGTGCCAGTAGTAGTGGGATTACCGATCAGGGTTCTGCTCGTAATAACACAACGAATCTTCAGCATGTGCTTCCTGGCAGCATACACCTGCTTTTCGAAACTGCGGGTCAAGCTAACTCGAAGGGCACAACCAACAAAATTCATTGCTCTTCTGTTCATTATCTGTATTGCACATCTTGCTCAATCATGTCAAGACGTTGACGTGTTCGAGCTACGCGCAACTACCTGCATACGATCAGGAGACGGCAACAGAACTTGTGCAGTGGATATTACTCAAATGCTCAAGATGAATACGTTTCATCGAGAAACATGCTTTCGACTTCTCACACGAGACACCCTTCTGAAAGAAATACGACTGGAATGGAAGCGTCTTCAGCTGATATGCGACAGACAAACAGTTATGTTCACGAGGCATGTTATCCAGCAAGTGATAGATTCGAAGCGGTGTCCACGAACAGGAAGTTGTAAAGGCCGAAAGTGTGCAAGTGTCAACACAACATCTCTGGTCCCGGAACTATCCCAAGGAAACAAGTTCCCTGGAATCACCCACTGTGTGGAGAGCTGCGGTGGCATAGGATGTGGATGTTTCTACCCTAGCAGTGGATGTCTGTTTTACCGAATATATGCTACTCCAGTAAACGACAACATCTACGAGATATTCCGCTGCTTACGTTGGAAGGAATAGGTAGTGTTGGGAATCTCGATAACCGAAGCTAAAGGAGAGACCACGGAAGAACACTATAATACTCCAACCAACTATTCCACAGAACGTAGGAACCATGAGAATCACCCTATCTTCGGTAACCGTCACTCCTACTCCGGCACTACAAACGTGGTTTATTACCGAAGGTAATAATACGGCACGATGGACAGGATCAAACATCCCAACTTTGGAATGCCCTTCCAAAAAAGCCGCGAAAGTGTTGGATTGTGAGATTCACACTAACTGTAGATGCCAGCCCGCAGAGGATAAAATGAACTGTATTTGCACTGATACCAACATCACCAAAGATTTCAATAGCGAACTTCGCAACCGACTGCCACTGCGATACCCGTGGATTGAGTTCGAGGAATTCCATCCCAAAGAGGAACTCAATACAGTAAAGGCGATACCTACTCGCTTGTCCACAGCTGAACTGCTTGTTACCATCAGAGAAGATTACGACTCCACAGTGAAAGAAGTGACAGATACGGTATGCTCAGTAGGCGACACTACCATAACAGGATGCTACCAGTGTCCACATGGAGCACTCAGCGAAATCGTGTGCTTCTCGCAAGGAGAGTCCACCATGGCCTCTGTACACTGTGGAGAAAACACCTTCACAGTGTCATGCAACAACACAGGAATAACGTCCCTGCTACGCTTCCAGCTTTACCAGGCTCAGATACACTTCCAGTGTGAAGTCTATTGTGGTTCAACAAAGACACAATTCGAAATCACAGGACTCCTTCACTGGACTAAAACAGCCTACGCGACAGGAGAAAAGTTGCTCGCAGGTGAGACGAGCCTTTACGAGGAATGGGCTCTTCCAGACGCTGAACACATATTCAGTGTTTTAATATCATGGTACAAGTCAATACTGATAGTCACTATCGTACTACTGCTCTGTATCGCAGTTGGATACCTCTTCGTTTGGAGCTGTGGAACGAAAACCCTCCAGTTTGCTGGCTACCTTGTCTGCATATCAATCCGAAATACAATTAGATTCGGAATAACGTTATTCATTAAGACCATATGTTGCTTCAATGCTGTCAAGGAAAGCAATCAACGCTCTCTTCGGAAAGAGCTGTAATACTGCCATAAATTGGACTAATGCATGTATATAAGTAAAAATAACTACTTCCAGCATGTTCATCTGAGCACAATAATCGCATGGCTACATATTTATCTGACATATAAACCCTATCAACTTCTTTCAGTAATCTACACTCCATACTGACGAACGATGCAGTCTTCTAAAGCCGAACGACCAGCCGTGAAAAAGCCGATCGAGAAGAAAAAGAAACCTTCTCCTCCTGCAATCCCGAAAGCAAAGCCCGTTAAGCAGTCAGATTCCCTTGGGGCAACTCCATCGGTGCCAACACCACAGCTTCCTAACCCAACACCATTTCCGATGCCACCTCCGGAACCACCTTCACATGCCTCACAGCTGCAAGACCTTGAAAAGGCGTACCATAACATCTACCAAACGGGCGCATCAATTATTGGCTTCATTTCCAAAGAAAATGAGGCTCTCCATAAGCAAATGGAAATTGCAAGGCATGATAAGGTCAAAGAGTTGATTGAGATAATCTCGGAGCTGAAGTATCTACAAGGTGCTGCGCTTCAACAAAGCAGTGATTCCTACTCGGTAGAAACAGCTCTCATGACACTACGGGAAGTCAACGAGTCCGGGCACGAGAAGATGCTTGAGCATTTCCACGACTGGAAAAAGGAGGTGACTGATAAGATCGAGAGACTTCTGAAGCTGAAAACGCCTTGCGCGTTAACAAAGGTCGATATGATTAACACGATCAGAAAGGAATATCAGGCCTTCCAGGATGCTCAAAAGCTTCTCGAGTCTCAACGACCAATTCCAGTTACGGCGACGGAACTCAAGG
>MU873553.1:2790-15444 GCA_036418205.1 Ostertagia ostertagi | reverse complement strand
GAAATGTTAAATGTTTGTGTTCCTAAACACAAATCATAAACGGCTTAGCATTGAATGTTACGGCTCAGAGTTTCGAAAAAATTAGCTGTATTTTTTGCACTTTTACACCTGTCTGTAGTCAAAAGCATGCGCAATTTCCGGGATGGAGCTGTTGCAAGCAAGCTTTTTCAGGATGTTCAAGAAATAATGCTAGTTAACGAAATGCCTTCTAAGATTTTTTCCCAATTTTCTGTGGTAGCCTGCATAAATCAATCAGTATCTATTGCACTTATTTCATGAGCGAATTTCCTTTGAGCTTTTAGTTGGTTTATGTGGAATCTTCTGGCTTTCTGGTCATATTATCAGTGCCCTATAGGCTCTTCATTGTCGCAGCGTTTGTTATCAGTGCCATAAAAATCGTTGTTACAACTTCGCTTAAAACGACCCTCGCTACATTCCTTATCACTTCGCTCTACGGTGTTGCGTCACACACACCGTCACCTACTCTTGTCGGGCATACTGTAGCGTGCTGTTTCAGATGCGCTTGGGCTTACACCTGGCCTTGGTGGCCGCATGCTTTGCACTGGATCGAGATGTCGGCTACTTGATGACACGGTTACCGGAGAATGTAAGCTCATTACCGTACTCCATTCTCTTTGAAAGGTCAAGATGAAAGTTTAGGCCGCTGCTGGATCGCTTCGGTGTTTCGTCGGTATTGTCGCTGATTACAACAACACCTCCATTGGTACCGAGGTAAGCGCCGCGCTAAAAGACGTGCTGGGTATTCCTCAAAAACCATCCTTTTCCAGGTATTCTGTAATGGACTCTGCGGCTCAGTCTCCACCTCTGTCGGTGGCTCCAAATTCACTACATACAACTGTTTCCCGCAGTCTTTTTGCGAGTACGTCCTGCAGAAAGCTGGAGAGTCCTAGTCGCCTTTTTCGTTAGCTCATACTTCTCATTACAGTACTGCTGGCCTGAACTCGACCTGTACTACCATAGTCCTCGACCGAGATCTCACCGGATGTTGCTGTAATACCGACAATTGCAACACAGCCGGCACCAACATTAACACCACCATTCCTGTGCAACCCACCGAGGAACCAGTTGCCTGCTACTCGGGTTGGGCAATCAACGGCGTCACTCAACTTGGATCTGGGTAGGTTGATACTTCCGCTCGAGAAGGACTTGCCTGTACTGCATCGATACTTGCAGATGGATCGGATGTGAAGGTGAATGTATGTCGCTCACGGTCAACTCTTCACTCAATGGAAATCCTCTGGTCGCTTCTGTCTACACCTTGCGACCCAACTGCCGTGTGCAGCGCTCTTGGTAGGGTTTTCATACCAAAACCCTAAAAACCCATCGGATAGATAAAAATAACAATTTTCAATCAGCCCTGACAATTTTTTATGGCTTTTCAAAAGCAGTGAAGGCTGAAGGGCGCTATATTTTTGATGACGTCACTGAGTTTCATTGGTGGAAGGACAATCTCAACAAGCCCCCAGCGCGCTGAAGACTCTGTCCACCTATGACGATCAATGACGTCATCAAAACTGCACCCCCAGGCATCGTGACCACTGCCTTTAAGTTCAATGGGTTTCTACATAAATGATTTTTCAGGAGTAACTAACAAATGCCATGACCTCGAACCAGGAGTTGTCAGAGGATGTTGCTGTGATTGGGACGCTTGCATAAATCCAACTGTCGACCCTCCTAGGGTGAGCAACTCCCGTCCCTTCGGACGAGTTTCCCTATGATGCTGAACGTTTCACCAAAATCCTCGCTTCAGGTTCCTGACAAGCCACTTATGTGCTATGTTGGAATGGTTGCCCCAAAGGCTGGAGTGAACGTCGGTGCTGAGGTAAGCCAACAGCCCAGCTGGGTCGTGGGCAGTAATACCGTATGCTACCGCTTTTAGGTTTTCTGCAATGGACGATGCGCCTCGTTGAGCGGAGTTGTGAACGGAGACAATATCATTACCTTCCAATGTGTACCACGACAAGTATGCAAGTAAGTGATAGGGATTTTCGTGCGGGACCCTCACTCAGGCAATAGGATAACCCTGGAAACCCAACATACCTATTTCAGGACCTTCTTGAACACCAACGGCTGCGCCACACTCCAGGGAGATCGCGAAATCACTGGATGCTGTTGTAATGACAAAAACAGTTGCAACATCTACCAGCAGAACGCTACCGGCGTAAGTTTTGAACGCCGATCAATATCAATCAATAATCCGCCTACATGTGTATTTTTCAGATCGTCATTCCCACCCCAAGTCCACTTGTAGAGTTTCCGATCTCGTGCTGGACAGGAATTTATGTAAACGGAGCTGCTATGACCAGCGTTGGGTGAGTAGGTCCATGCGTGACTTCTGAGACATCCCGGCAACAGCGTTGACTTTCAGGTTCCAAACCTGCAATGGTCAATGCGCATCCATTACCCTAAACACCACCCTTAATGGAAACTTCCACACCGCTTCAATGTATATGTGCGATCCTGTGGCTGTTTGCCAGGCACTGAGTGAGTTCCTTTTGTTTCACAGGCTCTTGGGAGCCAAGAATGGCCTCAATGTTCCAGATATGACCAACAAGTGCAATGTGATCGAGCCAGGAGTCGGCGGATGCTGTTGTGATACCGACGCTTGTATTTACCCACCAAAGAACAGGGTAAGGGCATTCCTACGACTTACGTAAGTTGCCAGATAATGTTGTCCCAATTTCAGAGCCCTGGAAATCGCCTGCTGTGCTACGTTGGAATGTACGCCCCGAAGGCAGGAGTCAATGTTCGGAGGAGAGGTACAGTCACGCAACGTTATTTCTAGTCGTCAGGCTGCTTTTATACTAGGCGAATAGGCTGCGGCTGGTAGCGCGGCCACGAGGAAATAGCGTTCATGCCGAGGAGACGCAGAAAAGCAGAGAACAATCATTTCGATTGTACATAGGCAGCCAGTAGCTAATACTCCAAGTATAGCAGCAACATCACGGTTTTGAAGGATTTTTATGGAAAAGACGATTTTTCAGATTGCCTGTGATGGCCAATGCTCGAGCCTTAGCGGAATCGTCAACGGAGACACTGTTACCACATTCCAATGTGCTCCTTTGACTGTGTGCAAGTGAGTCCAAACCGCTTGTTCACAACCTCAGGAGGGTTACGGTGGAAACTGGATTAATGTACTGAATTTTTTAGGAGTCTCGAAATTGACAACGCTTGCACTTCAT
This sequence comes from Ostertagia ostertagi, assembly GCA_036418205.1. Lineage (NCBI taxonomy): Eukaryota > Metazoa > Nematoda > Chromadorea > Rhabditida > Trichostrongylidae > Ostertagia > Ostertagia ostertagi. The sequence continues at coordinate 12,241 of MU873553.1, read as the reverse complement.
TGCCAGGAGATCGTGAAATTCAAGGATGTTGTTGTGACAATTTCAACAGTTGCAACGTCGCCAACTATAGTGTAAGCATTGCATTATTGATCGTTATCGATTCGTAAATCGATATATTTGTCTGGTCATTTAGATGATCATCCCACCCACAGTCCCTCGCCCACACCCCCCCGCCGCCCCGCCACTTCAATTAGCATATCAAATCCCGATCTAACATTTAAAAACGAGCCCTTTCTGTCAACGCGCGAAAAGACTATGCTACGAAAATTGTGGTAAGCGCAGCAAGACGTGCGATACCGTTGGGCCACCCACAAACGTCGACTTCCCAATTTCATGCTGGAGTGGAGTGTATGTGAATGGAAACGCTATTACCAGGGCTGGGTAAGTTTCGAATACGGCCGTGCACATGCCAGTCTCTTATTTTCTTCTCTTCAGATTCCAATCTTGCAACGGGACCTGGTGCGCTTCGTGCACCCTTCGAAACCACCAATACGGCCAACAACACAATGCCACAATGTACATGTGCGATCCTACAGCTGTCTGCCAAGCTTTGAGTACGATTTTACCCTTGAAAAACGTGGTTTTATCCCGGGTATCGGGCCCACACAATGGGAGTACCTGAACGTGAACGTTTCAGACATGAGCAACAACTGCGCGACCATTGAAGCGGGAGTCAGCGGATGCTGCTGCGACACTGATGCCTGTCTTACACCAAATAAGGTAAGCTTCAGTTGACCAGAATGGACTAGAATTTATTAGCGAATAGATTTGAAAATTTTAATTTTTCAGCTCCCGGAGCTGCTCCTCTTCTTGTGTTAACGATTGGAATTCAGCGCACCAAATGCCGGAATCCAACGTCGAGCTGAGGTATGTCCAAGTTGCAGAAAGTATTGAGAACTACTGTGGAGGAAATCGGGTGCAAATGAATAAGTGTCGGGGAAACCCTCGACCATGATTCCGTACTGTGTGAGAGTAGTGTCCAGAGTGAAGGTACGCGCGGAGGACCACAAACGGCTCGCGCGTGGCGAGAGTGAGTGGGCACGGGGAAGAGCGTGATTGAACAGGCGAAAATCCCTCGACGACTCCCCGGCCTGACGAAATAGTGCCGCTATTTTCAGCCGCCGATGGGGCGACAGCAAGCGACATTAGGCACACTGCGTGACCGGTCGAACATTTTCTTTCATGAGCTTGCCATGAAGGTTTGAGCGCTTAAGGATAAAAGATAGCGGATGCTGACCAATTAAAGGCCGAAGAATCAAAGCAGTGAACAGTAGGATAGATCCTCCAATGGTGGCTCAGTAACGCATATCCTCTTAGCGCAGATTCGCTGGATACTCCGTTCGCCGCGCGCGACTAGGGAACTGTCCCTGTGATACGGATCACCGCCGCAAGAACTTAAAAAACGGCAGTGAGGCTCAGTGCCGTTGGACACAGCGATGCGACATCGGCAACGACGAAAGCCCTAACACTTATAGTTTATAGTTATTGGCAGCATCTGGGTAGCAACGTAAAAGCAAGTTTTACCAAGGCCGATGTCAGACTTTGCGAATCGCGCGATTCGCTAGCGTCTGCGGTCGCGTCGCGGCCAGTGAATCACTCAATTGGCTGGTACCGCAACGCGACCGCGGACGCTAGCGAATCGCGCGATTCGCAAAGTCTGACATCGGCCTAGATATCTCACTCAGGCTGTCGCACCTGTGGAGTCCAGTAGCATATCGGCACGTGGCCTCCAAAATCAATAATCTTGTGGCTTTTGAATTGTTCCTGATGGTCTCTGGTCTGGATTTGTTCTCTCATCTGTCAGTTATGACAGATTCGGACGCGAAGGAACAACAGAAATTATTCGGATTTGCGCGATCATGCGAAATCTACGCTTTATTCGGTTGGGCGGACCCTGTTAATGGCTCAGTCTCTTTAGAATTCAGATCGCTCTGCAATGGGTTGTGCTCCTCGCTGAATCGCCATGGTGCGAACACGACAACGTGACTCACTTACGCATGTGATGCGAAAACAAGTCTGCAAGTGCGTACAATGGGCATTTTTGGACAGAGTTCTCTCAGATTCGAGATACTGTAGAATAAAAACTGCATTTTCAGAGCATTCAGCGCTTACAACAGCTGCAGTACCCTAAAAGGTGACCGTGAAGTAACTGGATGTTGCTGTGATTCGTCAAATTCCTGCAATACCCCACCTGATGTGGGTTTTCAGGCTTTAGTGTCGTCAGACTCTGCGATTGCAGATTGCCGCCGATGCAAATCACAGAGTCTGACCGACATCTTTACCTGAGATCCCGATGAATCCAGTGAATTTTGTTTTTTTTTCAGTTCATCCCACCCACAGTTGCACCTAACACCGACTTCCCGATCTCGTGCTGGTCCGGAATCTACGTCAACGGAAAGCATCTTTCCAACCCAGGGTAAGTCACCGTCAGGAAACAACAACAAGCAGCCTTGAGAGGGATCCTACCGTTTCAGATTCCAATCCTGCAAAGGACAATGCGCTTCTCTGACATTGGCCACCAGCGTTGCTGGTCAAGCTCACAACGCCACCATGTACACCTGCGACCCGTCGTCTGTCTGCAAAGCTCTTCAGTAGGTTTTATCTTTTGATCCAATTGTCGGTTGGCTGCAGGAGAATCTCGCACTGTAACAGTGCTGACGTTTGAGCTTACTTACCTGCCCAGTTCTCCATCTGGTACGCAAAGTAGTTACAGCCAGCTGACCTTCTATCACTCAGGACGGCTACGCGTCAGAAAGCGTAAGGGAGTACGAAAACGCTTAATTTTGCACCAACTGGCCCGCACAAGTCATTCTATAGACCAAATCGCGTTCAAAAGCCATCGCTATTCTCAAAGTGGTGAGAATGCATGGCGCAATCCAAAGAAGTATATTGATCGACCGTAAAAAGAGTTTCAAGTTTTGCCCTCCACTGTCAATCCCAAATTACGCTCTGGAATTTAGATATGACTAACCAATGCCAAACGCTCGAGAGCGGAGTAAGCGGATGTTGCTGTAACACCGATGCCTGTCTTACACCCAGAAAGGTAAGATCGTGGAATTTTTGTTGGAAATTTTGGCCACAAACATTATTTGTTCTCGCCTTTCCATATGTCGGTAATGTTTACAATTGCATTCTCCAAAAATAGGGAAAAGATAGGAAACACCGCGCTTCGTTTGAATGAAAAAATCAGACAAAAAGAAAAGTCCTGGTTTGCTCAAACTCTCTTGGAAAATAAGGAACACTATTTCAGTTCTTTATGACCAAAAAATCTAAATAACAAGAGTTTCATAGCATGTGCTGGCGCATTATGTGAGGGTTCGAACACGTTCTAATCAAAGCGTTTTTAGCCACGCCCCATTTCTTTGACTCAACTTAATATGCAATATCTCACTGCCTTGTACTACAAACGAACAAACTTTTTTTTACGTCAAATCTGAAACATTATCCGTAATAATTACAGCAAAATCGTTTATTCGTTTATTGTTTATTTATACTGTGTAAACATCCACAACTTAGTAGGAAATTTCTTATTCTCAGAAATTGCGTGCGGAGCCCAAAAAGGTCACCTGATTGAAATAAACTGTGCACATTTCAGAGCCCAGGCAATGCTCTTCAGTGCTACGTTGGTCTCAGAGCGCCTAAAGCCGGAGTTAACGTTGGTGCTGAGGTAAGAGGCCTTTGAACTCTTCCTTTTCTGGTTTAAGAGATACGGGTCCTTATTCAGGTATACTGCGACGGTATGTGCTCATCATTGAGCGGTGTCGTTAACGGTGACAGCATTACCACGTTCCAATGTGTGCCGACAACCATTTGCAAGTAAGCAACCTAATTTACACCAAGCAGTGCTAACTTAGTTGGGGGGGGGGGCCACGCGGCGGCGCGGCGCTCTGTTCGTCTGCTCCTCTAAGGCTTAGTCCAAGGGGCAGTTACTATTTCGTCGCCACGTGGCAGTTTCGAAATACGCGCCATCGGCGGACTAAGCCTTGGAGGAGCAGACGAACAGAGCGCCGCGCCGCCGCGTGGTCCCCCCAACTAAGTTAGCACCCACCAAGCTTTCTTGGGTCCTGGGTTTGCACTGGGATCTACTATAAGCGACTGTTCAGGTCTCTCGCCATCGACAACGCCTGCACCGGTCTGCCAGGAGATCGCGAAATCAGCGGATGCTGCTGTGACTTTGCCAACAGCTGCAATCTTCAACTTTCCAATAATACTGATGTGAGTTTTCTCGGGATTACTGTAGCCAACTTCATAGTGGAGTGGGAGAAAGACCGAATGCGCATGTACTGTTGAACGGGTAGCTGAAAGAACTTCGGGTTCCTTCTGCCAAAGGGCCGCATTGTTACCCACCCATAGATTATTATCTTACCGCTATTAAGCATGTACAAATTCCAAGCCTCGCGTTCTTTCGAGACAGCCGAAGGGGGAGGAGATAAGGCCCCTTGTTCAGTTTCTGTTGTCTGGGCACCCCGCGAGCATGATTTTCCAAGAGGAACGCCCTCGGTAACGAATTAAGAACTCAGTACCCCTTTCCCTTTCTCCGATAGACCAAAGCTTTCGAAGAAGGATTAGCGGAGGATCAGAACGAATAACTCAAGAGCTACCCGAGATCGGTACTGCAGAGGGAACTATCAAAACAGGTTAACAGTTTTCTAGTTAGCTATCAACTTAAATATATGCAGCGAACACACTATAGCATCAATCAGAGCCGTTCGACGATTCTCTCATAGCCTCCTCCCCTCCCGGTCAAGGTCTGATCTCAACTTGCCCACTCTGGCCCAAACCCGATATTTCCTTGCAAAATTGGCGCTGATTCAGCCGCCGGTAAGGGAAAATCTTATGACCCGCTAAACTATAGAAATGGTTCGATCAACTAGACATTCGAAAACAGAAGCCATAAGTTCTAATTTTTCCACTGATTTAAGATCGTTCCTCCTTCACCCTCACCGAACACCGAGTTCCCGATCTCATGCTGGTCAGGAGTCTACGTAAATGGAAACGCCATAACCCCTGCTGGGTAAGTTCAAAGTGCACACTGCGGCTTCACAAAATCCAAACTAAGAAGCGGCTTCTTGCAGATATCAGTCTTTGCAAGGAGAATGCGCTTCGGTGACCCTCCAGACAACACTCAGCGGCCAACAGCACAATGCCACCATCTACATGTGTGACCCGACGTCTATCTGCCAGGCACTCAGTAAGTTCTGCCATAACCCTAGTCTACAAGTGGCAAATGCACCAGAGGGCTTTCAGACATGAGCAACAGATGCGACACGGTTGAACCAGGAGTTTCCGGCTGTTGCTGTAGTGATGATGGTTGTCTTTCACCAAAGAAGGTAAGAAAGTTTATCAAAGTGCCCTTACAATGAAGTCCTGCCGAGGAATAATAGCAGCAATTTTCAGTCACCTACAACCACTCACATGCCTACGTCGGTATCCTTGCGCCAAAGGCTGGAGTTAACGTCGGAGCTGAGGTAACTATTCAAAAAACCTTAGTAGCTTACATATGCACGGCTTAATCGGCGTTTCAGGTGCGTTGTACCGGAATGTGCTCCTCCCTAAACGCCATGGTAAACGGTGATAATGTCACCACCTTCCAGTGCGTACCGACCAGTATTTGCAAGTGAGTACTTTTTCATGTTGTAATGTTGTAATTAGCTCAAGTGAAAGTGGAAGAATAGCAGAGTGGAAGAATAGCACGCTCCTAGGCAGGTGTCAGACTTTGCGATTAATCGCTAGCGAATCGCGCGACTTGAGGGGTACGAGCGATCGCTGGGATTGCTGTTGCATCTGGAATCACTGGCGTATCACTGAAGTCGCTGGCCATCACTATAATTGAATCGCGCGATTCGCTTGCGATTGATCGTGAAGTCTGACGCCTGGCCTTTATAGTGCCAGTAGGGTTCGATTGCGCGCCGTTCCGCCCTTTTTCATTGATTGAACCACCCACCCGAAGAACCGACTAAACTGTGACAATATGTTTTTCTATTCATGAGAAGACACGACTGCAATTTGAATGGAGTCGTCTGGACTATAATGTCCAACGGGCTAGATAGCACATGGCCCGCCCCAAAAGTTTCTGCAGCAAACTTATTAACTCTGACTGGTATTGCAGGTCTTTTCGCGCCGACAACGGCTGCTCCACAATTAAGGGTGATCGTGAAGTGACTGGATGCTGCTGCGATACGTCCAACGGATGCAATGCTTCTCCATACAATGTGAGTTTACCCTCAGCCACCCTCCCCCCTCTGTTTTCGAGGTCTAAGCTAAAAATGCCGGAATTTCATTTCAGCTCACCATCCCCACTCCACCACCTCGACCCAGAGTTCCCGATCTCATGTTGGTCTGGTATCTACGTGAACGGCCGACCTCTCTCACAACCCAGGTACTTCACAAAACCTATTTTTTCCATATTTTTCGAAAAAAGCAGCTAATTATTGAGTCAATTACAGCTTCCAATCGTGTAACGGCGAATGCGCCTCTCTAACTATTGGCACGAATTTCCAAGGACAAAACCACACCGCCACAATGTACACCTGTGACCCGTCAGCTGTGTGCAAAACACTTGGTGAGTGCTTCAACACTACAGCCAGCTCATCTAGCTCTTGTGGAGCTCTGCGGTAACCGGTTACCCAAGGCCATACAACTAACTCATAAACGGATCAGCCATTGTTGTTGCAATATAGCCAACGATGGTTATTAACGAATCGTAGGTGTAGTATTTTTCCGGGGCTGGAATGGGGACAGAAGCCGGGTTACATAGTCCGAACTACAGGGCTCTAAATCCTGGCAAGGAATACACTCGACATTGGACTGCTGCACCGTTCGTAGGACGAGAAAGCGAAAGAATTTATGTATTAAATAGAGTACAAGTCTCTCCTTCGACCACTTCCTGCCATCGTTGAGAAAACTAACCTGAACTGACAACCCTGACAATGGCCTTACCCCCCCCCTAAAGGTACTGTGTGCAGAACAACTTACTTTTACGATCGTGCTGTATTTCGTCAGAGGAGACCAGGCCGGGCTAAAAAAAGTAAAATTCAAAGAAAAACAACTCGTGAAAAAGTTTAGGCGCTATCGCAAGATGCGGGGACATCTTAGGGGTTTAGGATAGGCCTAGAAAAGGGACGAACTTCCTGCGAATAGGATGCAATTGCTCACGCATCCTGAAGCCTCCCACCCTCCCCCCGCCCGCCTGAGCTTAGTCCCGAGGTCAACGAAACGGCAATGTTTTATTCGATTCTATGCATTAGCTACCACAGATGCCCTGTTATTGCGATAGCGCCGAAGCTCATTTCCTGGACGGGTCATGGTAGAAAAGACGAAGCCAAAGGGGCTCATAGAACAAAGTATGGGCGGGTGCGGTGAGGTTTTAGAAGATCTAACGTGAAATTCGTTTCTCGATCACGCGTTCGACACGTTTACACATGTTAATTCCCCATCGCCAAAAATGTGACAGTTTTACGGCGGCAATTTAAAATAACCTATAAACAAATAGGTTATCTGAACTTTTTTCTACCAAAATAAACCCCCTGATTCCGAAATTTTTCGTTATATTTGCAAAGCAGGGCCTAGGGTAAGCAATTTTGGTAAAGTTAGAGTGCCATATTTCGCGTAACGCCTACAGCTATGGCTTAGAGCCTATATTTGTGTGTAAGAACACCATTTCTATCAGAGCTCGAGAGTAATACAAAACTTATTTGGAATTTGAATTTACTGGAAAAATATCATAAAATAATTAAGGAATCACCAATAACTGCACGGATGTCGAACCTGGAATCAGCACTTGCTGTTGTAACACTGACGCATGTATCACGCCGAGAAAGGTAATGTTTCAATAAGTCTTCAGGTGGAGGTCAGGAGGTTCACTTCTGCGGCAGCACACTGGTTGCTTACTAACTGACTCGGTCTACCGCAGCCTTTGACGTCAAGTTAATTATCTAACGTTGGTGTGCGTCCAACATCATCCATTTTACGGCACGAATTCAATAATTCGACCGGGTCCATGGCCTTTCTTTTGCTTGGAATTCTGGACGGGATTATTGGAGGCAGCGCCCTGACACCATTCTTTCGTCTATTGGATTTTTACCGATAACTCATAGATGGAGGGAAACGTATTTGTGTTTGAACGAAACACCTTCCCGTGCAATGTCGCATGCGCGACGCCGCTTTTGCCGCGCCGCCGCATCGTGGGCTTCCTGACCCACACCTAGGTTTTTCAGTAACCGTTCAAGCTCGAAAATCCCCGTCTCGAACTTTGGGTTGACATTAGCGCTCAGATCATAGGCAAGGCTTTTATTGCGAAACAGCCTGATAATGATAACTTTGGTTGGTTCCAAAAATCAATAACGTGATGTGTTTAGAAGCCTGGAAAGCCACTGCTATGCTACGTCGGTTTGACTGCCCCGAAGGCCGGTGTGAACGTCGGAGCCGAGGTACTGAAGGATTTTGCATCAATACTGGACAGTACCGTACACCTTCAATCTTTTGTAGGTTGTCTGCAATGGAATGTGCGCTTCACTGCGTGGAATGGTTAACGGAGACGACGTCACTACATTCCAATGTGTACCAACACAAGTCTGCAAGTGAGTACTATTGCTACAACACCTGTGAAGGACCCCCCCCCCCTAATGCAAGAGTCTCTCTTTCAGGACCTTCCTGAACCGTGACGGATGCGCAACGCTTCAAGGAGATCGTGAAATCACCGGATGTTGTTGTGATGAACGAGACAGCTGTAACTTCCACATGCAGAACAGAACCAATGTGAGATCAACCTCAAAATGTGGTCGATCAATACTTATAAAATGCACGTATTCCAGGCCACGTTGCCTACCCCAAGTCCAATCGTAGAGTTCCCTATCTCGTGCTGGACTGGAATCTATGTGAATGGAAAACCTCTGACTGACGCTGGGTAAGTAAACATGGTCGGCGCCATGCGCGACTTCTGAGACACCCCAAATACCCACTTCAGATTCCAATCCTGTAATGGACAATGCGCTTCCATCACGCTGAACACCACCATTAGTGGAACCTTCCACACCGCCTCGATCTACATGTGCGATCCTACAGCAGTCTGCAGAGCTCTGAGTACGTTTCTTGCCCGAGATCTTGCGGAACCCCCCTCCTTCCTCCCCGATCAGTCAGATGCTGATCATCAATATTCCAGACATGACCAACAGATGCAACATTATCGAGCCAGGAGTGGGCGGATGTTGTTGCGACACTGATGCCTGTATTTATCCGCCAAAGAACAGAGTGAGTTCATTCCGCCCATGACTCCAATAAGGCCCTAAAAACGTCATCTTTCAGAATCCTGGAAATCCTCTCTTCTGCTACGTTGGATTGTATGCACCGAATGCACAAGTTAACGTTGGAGGAGAGGTAGCTTTAAACTCCAGCCCTAGATGATCAGGTTCTTTTGGGCTTTAGGGCATCATATTTTTGTTGAGGTATTCTG
>MU873552.1:0-13716 GCA_036418205.1 Ostertagia ostertagi | reverse complement strand
CTGTAGTGTTTTGATCCCGCTCGTTGACGACGGCGCGCGAAGGCCGTGTGGGGCAAAATGCACACATGTGAGGTGAGGCGCCCACCTGTGTAAAATCGCTTCGTTCTACGCTGTGGAAAAGGAACCCAAAAGGCGTGCTGTCGTCAAGATGTTAAAAAAATAACCTTTGATCTCGACTGAATACTTTTCTTACCTCTTCCGAATCCAACCTCATTTCTAGCGCACCAAATACATTCTTCCCCTGTTTCTGTGCAAATTTGGTCCAAGCCCTCGAGTATTTTTCAATGCTAGCCCTTCCTAGAACTAAGCGCTCGGCTGCTCTGATCGAAACAAGACTAATGAGTGCTCCTATCAAGGCAGAGCCTTCAACCGTGTCAACTCTCCCTCAAAACCGGTGTCGGTCAGCAGAAACCATCGCTGCTTCACAGGAAATTGTGCCCAGATGTTTACGTCCTTCGAAAATAACATACAGCCGATGTGATACGCAATGAGCAATTTGGCATACGAGAAGGGGAAGCGCCTTGGAAGGTGGTCCCAAGAAAGCCATTAGTTCTCCCTTGTATTGTAACCCATGATCCATCCATGACAAACACCCAAACGAGCAAAGTTCAGCGCTATTAAATGTCGCACTTTTTGTTTTTTGTACGATCCAAGTTTGGCCAAGGTTTTAAGTTGAACATTGCGAGAATCTAAAACCTGAGACGTTCCAGTTCTAGTGAAGACGGTCTGTTCAGAACAGATGTTCGAATATTCAATGGTATCCAGTTTTACGACACGACATCCATAAAAAGTTATCGCGGGAACACTTAAAACACCAAACATGGACGACAGTTCGGCGTACGTAATGGGTTCACTTGTTCACCTCGAACAGCCGCGAGAACGACGAAGGTCTGCCTGGCTGGAGGAATCGTGTAAGGTTCATGCCCATTCTTCATCCCAGTTCACCTTCTTTCTTAAATTGTTAGATGTCTCTTCCAATTTTGGTCGGTTTTGTCGGTGAAGAAAACGTTTACTGTGGAAAAGTGCCGCAACTTTCCCAAGCAACCTGAATTTCTCTGCTTGCCTCCTACCTTTTCTTAGCTTTTTGGCAGGATAACAGTCCTGCCACGACGACACGACTTTGTTTCTGATAAAATGTTTGTGGTGGTGTTCAGAAGCTGGCTTGATTGCGCTACTTTTCATTTTCCATTCGTTGAACTTCGATACCCTGGCATTTTAGTCAGGATTATGAGGATGAAAGGAAATTGCATAGTTGGGAGACAGGCGGACCTCCTGAGGGTGCTGACCGACGCGCAATTGGCAGCGAAAGATTTGACCTCGGCGAGCATGGCTCACTCTTGGCGCGGTTGGCGGGGTACGCCCACCGACTATCTAATCACTCGCCGAGTGATTAGATAGCAGAGAGAGCGTAGTGTTGAAGAGGGCACAGCGATGAGAGTCGCATCAATGCGCAAATCAACGGGCAAGGAAGGGGTCGGGTTTCGGGCCGTTTCAAATGGTTTCTTCTTCATCCCTGCTCCACTGACCACCTCTACCCTTATTTCCAATGAGCTAACTTTTCATCGTAAATTTTGCCTTCAAATATTGATTAAACACTCACAGTTCGCTCTATGAGCTGGTGTTGAGCTTTTTATTCCACCACTCGAGTGTATGTATGCATGCGAGCAGCGCAAGGGCCTCGAGTGGTGAAATGTGCCGGATGATTCACCTGAATCAGCTGACTGAAATGCGGCCATCACTTTGGCTCTGGCATATTGTTGTCAGCAGCAGCGCCAGAATTCAGTACTTGGATTGCTCAAATGTTTTTGTTCCTCCAGACGGTTTTCCTTATCGCAGAACTAATTTAGCTTCACAGTTGTCACTTTTTTAGCGTCGTCCAAGCCGGTACGTGGTTTCACGTCGCTATGCACCTTAGCCGAAAGTTGATGTTTATCGCTACTTCTTCCGATAATCGTATTTAATGGATTCTTACCTTGAAATGTACTGAATTCTTAACACATTCACGACGACGCCCTTTTCCGGTCGCGTGGGACGGACGCGATTTTGTGGGCGCCGCCGCCTCACCACATAACCGCAGATTTTGTTTTGTAAATGAACAAAAACATGAATGTCACAAAATAATTTCTGCAATGTCCAATGCGTAAAGATTATCTAAACATATAACAGTAGGATTTCGATCAGAACGACAAATAGTGGTTACGAAAAGAGAGCATTTATTCACTTTCCCCGTGAAGGAATTTAAAAGCATTTTACACTCGATTACGAGGTTTGCCCACCTATCTGTCCATTCCTAGCGCCTGGCAAGCGATTATCAGTTGGCAGCCCATATGGGCTGCCATCGTCCCAGGAGCGCATGTTGTTGGCAGCCCATATGGGCGGCCATCGGCGTGAATGTGAATGCGGTGTTAAAGAAGTCTAAAGACCAAATGGGTGCTCTATTAGTGTGCTTGTGAGGTGATGGTATTCCTAATACAATAAAGTAATGATTTCGCGAGCCACTACTAACTAGAGTGGCGTTGTTCCTCTCCCGCGGTGGCAGACTGCTTGAGGAAGACGATTGGTTCGAAACATCTTGAGTGGTCAGGCCTGTAAGGCTGTCACCTAAAGATTCGTCCGCAGAGGAACTAACCAACTCCTAGCCAACGATGTCGAGCGTTTCTGATGACAGGAAACATGGGGTTACTGTGCCTACAAACTGAGTTTTCTCGTCGATTATATTTCTTTGAAAAAGACTTACCAATGGTCCTTTTCAAACAACCAACATGCGGTGCATTGCTAGATGTTTTCCTAAATGTCGATATATGTGAGACTTTCAATGTTGGCACTATGCCATAAGACTAACCGAGTGCGGGGGGGGTGGGGGCCGAGATGGGTCAAAAAATTTTTCGCTGAAACTTTTGCTATGGGGGTTATCGAGGGTCCTGATCACGAATATGACATCCTTTTTTGGCGCTGGCGCCAAATTGGCGCCATTTGGCGCCAGCTGGCGCCACTACTGATTATCACCAAATTCGCTGTAAACTTCTGAATAGGGGTTATTTGGGGCCCTGATCACGAATATGACACTCGTTTTTCAACATTCGTGCTGTTTAACGCATATTTTCTGCTTTTCTAAGCTTTCTCACCTACAGCGCCTACGACTAAGCTTAGGGGAGGGGAGTGAAACTCCGGAGTGGGTAAACCACGCACCGTGTGGCAAAAGTTGGAGTGTGTCAGACCACAGGGGAAGTGGCCTACTCACTTTGGAGCCCTCCACTATTCAAAGGCTTAGTCCTGATTGCGATCTAATTAGTGCGAGGGCGCAGACGAGCAGGAAATAGGCGCCGAATAGCGCCAACAACAAAAACGAATGTCATATTCGTAATCAGGACCCCAAATAACCCCTATACAGAAGTTTACAGCGAATTTAGTGGGAATCAGTCGTGGCGCCACCTGGCGCCAAATGGCGCCAATTGGCGCCAGCGCCAAAAATGAATATCATATTCGTGATCAGGACCCTCCATAGCCAAAGTTTCAGCGAAAATTATTTTTTGACCCATCTCACCCCTACTGGGGTTGTAATAGTGCAATAGTGACGGAGTCTCACATTGTTTATTACACATTTAGATCAACATGAGAGTTCGTGACAGAACAATTCTGAGGACAGCTTTTGTTAACATTGAGAGGGTGGAGTTGTTGTATTTCAACTTGATTGAGCTTAGCCTATCGGTTCAAGCATGTGCATTATTTTCGTATCCTGCTCAGAACTAGAGATGTTTGGAAAGGATATCGATAAGCCTTTACACGTGGGGTAGGTGGGGTAGGCGGTAAGTGGGTACCCGACAGGAGGCCCATCGTGCGGCAACAAGGCAGGGTCTGTAGACGAGTCGCAGCACATGATGTAGAGGGTACATTCTATTTAACTTATGGTACATTCTATTCAACTTGACGCGAAATCACTACAGTACGCGCTGCGACTCGTCCGCTGACCCTGCCTTGTTGCCGCGCGACGGGCCTCCTGTCGGGTACCCGCGCTGGTAAGGTCGCCAGGCCCTTGCTAATGCACTCGACTAGTGGTTCTGGGTGGTCTCTCTATCGTTCACTATGCAGCAACCGTGTATCTGGCCATCCCATATGGCATGCTTTATTGAGTGTTCTCCCACTGCGCGCTGCCCACCCGCGTACCACAGCCAAGCTTACAGAAAGTATCTCGGTCTTTACTTTCAGTTTTGCGATGGTTTCTGTTGCTTCTTTTTCGATTTCGTTTCATTCCGCTCCTTCATTAATGAGCGCTCTTACCCATCAGCCCTCTCCCAGCGTCTTTAATTGGTACCAGACTTGTTTAGGAGGATTAAAACACTCCCTTGGATAGTATAGGCTGATCCTCTTACATTAAAGGTATCTTGTGTGAGTCAAATCGTGTTTAAGTGACTCTGTGTCTCTGAATGGAAATAAAAGAGCGGTGTCTCTCAGCAACGGACTATTCAACTCCGAATGCTATCCTTTGCGCTTTTGCCCTGTTATTAACATTTTTAGTCAATTTTTGTGAATTTACGGTTCCTAAACTATGCATTATTTACATTTGTCGAATCCATAGATGGATCACCTTAAAGGCACGAGTCAGGCTTGATGGACCAAACCAATCCTTTTGTCGTCCTTTGTGATGCTACTTACGCCTGCCACAGAGACGGTTACCGATGCTGCAAGAATCCCAAACGGTCCGAATAAATGCATCCAGGGGACCGTATTAGAAGCAGACGAGTCCAGGCGAGGGTGTTCAGTATCTGAGCAGTGTGGGGGGGTCGATTTGAAGGTGCGGGTCGAAGAGACAATGCCCCAGCGCGGCAAGTCTAGGAAGTTGTGGATAGAAATGTCTGTTAATGTTCAAGAACGCGGGTCACCGCTCGTAACCAGATGCGGGCTGGAAGTGGGGGTGCGGCGAAGTCCTCTTGGAGGGGGCGGATCACCCATAAAGAGGCGGATCGCCCAACATACGCTGTGCAGAGTCCGCGCTTGACTAGCGGTCGTTGCGGGACCGCCGCGCTGTATGAGGTCGATTCCATAAGAACGCAATTGAAGCGCTTCAATTTCGATTGCTGGCAAATAGTTATGTATTTGCAAGCATGCAGCTATTTGCCAGCAGTTGCAATTAAAGCGCATGTACTACGGGCAGGTTCGGACAAACTCGTCCAACACACGTCTCCCTAAACGGCAGGGCATGTCCCTGTCTAAGCCCCAGTTGGGCGTTTTCTTCACTTTTTCTCTTTACGGTCGACCACTTTTCACCTACAACTTCCATTATAGTGGCGTTGGCGCCGGCAAGATCGTGGTCGCTGAGCGTGTTGCTTTTAGGCCGGGGGGGGCCCAAGCGCTTTCGCTCCGACACTGGCGGGGCGCTCCGACCGCGCCACCTTCCGGGAGTCGTGTGCGTGGGGGGCTGGGCATAACAGTGTGAAAGTCAGCTGAGGCGGGATGCCGGTATCGAACGGGCGATAGAGACGAGCTGGACTGACATCTCCAAGGGAAAACTTGTTTGTACGTGCCTCTTCCCAAGCCAGCCTCCTTCACTGCTAGTGGGAAAGAGGGTTTTGTTAACGGCCTTGTCGACGGTTTTTCTCAGTTTTTTCTCCACTGTCGTTCCACTTCGCATCTCTATACTCAGTTTCAATCGCCATAATACCCCCTTATTGAGCCCGACTTTTGCCTTTAAGGGTCCTCATCCTTATCAAGTCATATAATGCATGGGATAAACCGAAATTTTTAGATTCTGTGAAATGATTCGGCTGGCCCAGGAGCTCCTGTGTGTTGTAGACTACAATTGATAGTTTTTTCCCCCCCCCCCCCCCCCCCCCCCCCCCCCCCCCCCCCCCCCCCCCCCCCCCCCCCCCCCCCCCCCCCCCCCCCCCCCCCCCCCCCCCCCCCCCCCCCCCCCCCCCCCCCCCCCCCCCCCCCCCCCCCCCCCCCCCCCCCCCCCCCCCCCCCCCCCCCCCCCCCCCCCCCCCCGCCCGTTTGTCACCTAAACGTGGGGCGTTCTCACGAAAATCGAAAGAATGTAACACTCGGGCGAAACGGTCTTTTTGTGCTCTATTCATAGATTCTGAGAGCTCCTTGTCGTCGATTGTGCTGTTTTGAAATGCCCCATGTTTGGGCTCTCTTCAAAATTTCAGTGACACGTCCATTTTTCGGCTCTACAACCACTTACGACACCAAGCCGATGTGCTGGTTAGTGCTCATCCTCGGTAGGACAAGTATAGACATATAGTCTTTTCAGATGCTTGAAGTGGCTAGACAGCCTCGATTGACGTGTAACGTGCACTAGTCTTGAGATTCATTTCCGTGGTGCTCGATATCCGTTTGATGTATAGTCAGTTGGCGTCTTCGCTTACATCTTTTATCGAAAAATTACCGTAAAAGGCCTAGTTTTCCCCTCACAGTTGTGTTTCGAGATAACTCGGCCCTTGATGTAAATGTATAGTCACCTCAAAAAAAAAAAAAAAAAATGTCCTGTTGCTATAGACATGACGTTCAATTATTTCTATTAGTGTTTATAAACTGACGGTAGAGGGTGAGAGTGGCACGTAGCGTTGCCTACCCCCGCTGCCGTACGCATTGCCAGAAACTTGATCCCGTCAACAACCACCTTTCCAATTCCTGTGCGGTTCCCGATATTCTGGTACCAAGCCCTCCGACGCCTAAAAACCTGACCTGTATGGCCTGATGTGTCGCCGCCGAAAGTCAATTGTATAGGGACCGGATCGGCATTTCCAAATGTCACTTAAAATTCGCCCCAGTAAGGTAAATGTGAGGCGCAATCCCAGATGGTCAAATTTTGAAGCGACCCTTTTCTCTTCCTACAATTATTAAAATAGTTGAAAATGTCATTATTACTTAAATGCACAACCAAGGCAGAAGTCGTATGAACAATTCCCTTTGGTCTTTGAGAGGGAGCCTTGAAGATCATCACTGACGTGGCATTCCTGTTCACGGAAATCAATCGGGTGCGCTAGGGCAAAATAAGCTGCTGCAGCTGCAAATTTTTTCTCTTATCAGGCTGTTGTCTGGCGCCTCTCATCTGTTGCGCTCTCTCGCCTCATACTCTCCTCTCCGCGCTTAGTCTCTCATTCCCTTAGCACAGCCGATTAGGAAGGTGAGTGAGCCCTTAACCTAAGCGTTTTCGACGGATTCTTTTCCTTTTTTCTTTACTGCCGGCCCTTCGCACCATACATTCGCATTCGTGTGCAAGAGCCTCACCAATTTGATCCTGGGAAATGCCTTTGAGTGTTGTATGCTATTTCACGTTCAAAAGTATTGTTCTCAAAAATAATCGCAAAACAGTACGAAAGTATAAAGCAGAAACAATAGTTCTTACAATCCTGCTCAAAAGTAAGTTGATCGTATACACAACCAATAGGAATCGTTTTTAGAATTATATACGTCGCAAAACTTTCGTAGCGAAATAAGCTTGTACAGAAAATTGCTGAACTCAACTTTTTGAGAACTCCAAAAAACGTCTCCGTGGTCATCAAAATGAATCTGCTCCCAAAGTCAGTCCGGGCACTGGCCAGCTCGTTTTTGTTTTGCAGAACCCCTTTGCATTCTCTTTGTGAACTTGCACAACGGGAATCGGTAGGGGATTATCCAGTTTTAGACTGACGGATATTCTTGATTTGGTTTAACACTGAGTGTGGTCTAATGGCGGGATTTCGAGTCGGGAAACTAGGGATTCATCATCGAGTGGGGACCTTTGAAGCACCACGTACTCGAATTTCATACAGAATCGTTGATACACCTTTTCGTTGACTTGGTTCATATTCTACAACGACCTATGTACTGGCACACATGTCATTGTTGAAGCCGGCTTCCTAAAGTCTAAAGGGTGAAACTCCAGTTCGGGGGGGGGGCACTCCATTTTTTCTCCAATACTCAAGATAAGGATTAGAGGGCTCACGACACGTAATCGACTCATTTAAAGTAGACTTCTGATAAATATTGGTGTAATGGGTGAGAAACCCTGAAACGTTTTCACATTTCCGCCTGCCATGACCCAAGGGAACGGTCCTGGACCAGGAGAAAGGACACCTCCGCAAAGGGCTAAGGGTGCAGGAGCTCCAGGGTGGATCACCTGTGCAGAAAAGTGGATGGGATGTGGGCAGGTAGTGTGGAATGTAGGACATCCACCGGTCCTTATCAAAAGTACGCTCGAAATGAGTCGTTCACTTATTATCTTATCCGTAGTGTTCGATAGCCCAAAGAACTGCTCTCTAGTACTACGGATAAAACAGCAATGGAGTGCCCCCCCCCCCCCAATTGGAGTTTCACCGTCTAAAGATTTGTGTTTTACTTTAAAAGAGTGAGTATGGCATTTTGATGCTAATAAAATTATGAAAGTAAAAGTTCGACTTTTGGATGAGTTTACGGCTCAGAATCCGCTGTTCGGATGTGGAGGCGCTAATATGTAGAATATACGATACGAAAAGATCATACGGTTTTTTTGTTACAAACGAATAATGACAAACGAAAAGCTGGAAAGCCCTATAAATCGTACTTTGACGATGGTCAATTTCACGTCCTTGAGTACCTAACTGAGCGATGGTTAAGCAGCACCTTCCGTAGCAAAAACGCCAAATCTTGATTCCGCTTCTCGCCTGACCAATGCTTCTAAACATCTTCGTGATCCCTCGTGTCTCCTTGACTACTACGAAAGAGTACAATAATGCCACTATTTACCTTCAACTGCTAAACTTTACCTCCTCCGGATAAATGGGCTACACTTCTCCTGAAATATGTGCCTTTGTGGCAGGGGCGGGATCATGTTCAGTATAATTACTTCCTCGCCGGTATTTGACGGGGGACGGGAAAACCGGGACTGACAGTACCATTTGCACGCAGGAGCGCGCAAGATGACCATCCGGTAAACACAGATGAATCATCAAGGTTCGCTGGAATTTCGCCTTCAGGGGTGCCATGTTCTTGGGACCGCGGGTGAGAGCCGGGTAAAAGGATAAAGCTTTTTGCCAATCCCTTGGATGGCGAGGCAGGGCATTCTACGTACATTGGTCATGCCTGTTGTGTGGAATACGTGGCCCACGTACAATGGGACTTCGCTTGTGGAGGACCAGCGTGATGCACCAAATTCAGTGATTTATTTTATCCTTCCAGCGTCTGTCCCAATTTAACCCGACCCCCGAGGGTGAAAGGCTTTCGTGGCCCCGACAAAACACGATGAAGGGAAGGATACCGACTCCCGGCCCGGTGGTACTATGCCATACCCTCTTCGCCCTACTGAGAGGCTCGGTTTAGTGTTAAAATCGTCTGGCGCAATTCGGGTCACAGCCCAGCTTCGAGACTCCGACATCCAAATAATGTTACAGACTAATGGCTTTTAGGGTTGGGGTGTAGGTCAACGGAGATCGAACATCACATTCTCCAAGTCAGTTAATGCTAGCTGCCAGCAATGATTGCTTGCAGAGAACAAATTCCAAAAAAAAAAATCAGACTCTTTCTCAGAAGGGTAATTATTGCCAGAACATTCAATTGGCTCAGCGAGTTGGATATTTCAAATGCGATATAGTGTCTATAGCTTTTTCTTTACTTTCTTTCGCACACTTTTTGAATTTACAAATATAGTATTTCATTTTCTTCTTTAAGTAGCTGGCAAACCTCACGCTGGAAAAAACGATGTTTCCCCTTGTATTCCGAGTCTGAATTCGGCGTTAGCTTCAATAAGGAAACATCTCGATTGTCTGATGACAATGGGAACATAGAAAAAAGGAAATAGAAGTTTGCATGTGCAGGGAAGTAGAGCTGCCAGTCACCATCTCAATACTTTTTCTCAGAGCAAACACATTAATCTTGGAAGCTGGATCAGTTTATTCAAGGGGAAGGATGAATACAGCAGGCGTACATTACTCCGGAAAAAAAGAATGTAGTGGTTTGTTCAGGAATCAATGCATTTGATGTTCTCTGGGAAGTGCTTCCCATATTGCTGAATCGTGACGGAAACTACATGAATTCAATAGGATTTAGTGAATAGAGCGATAAGATCGATCGATTGATCATTTATCCATTGGTGACTTCTGTAACTTAGCTGACTTCACAGCCACTGGTTTTGTAATTCTTTCTCCTTACTTATTCTCTGCATTCTGTCTCTTGTGATGAAGAAACATAGCTCAAAGCTTATGTTAGGTGCTTCTTCGCATCTGCATAGTGCGATGGATCGGATCCCATTCAGGAAAGCAAACCCCTTGCAAAAACCTCCATATTTTATCTGATATTTCAGTGTTTACAACGAAGTTTCCAGGCAGAACGTAGACATTCAGTTTCAAAGAGTTCACAAACCATAACTTTTTATGAAGTATAATGTAGAAATATATTGCCTAGGAGTGAAGTGATTGATTAGCAAGGCGCGATAACCATCACTAATCATCGAGCAATTGATTGTTTCCCTTTTTGTGGTGTTTATGTTGTGGAGCTTCAGATTTTCCATCGTATACTCAAGTTTTTCGTGACCCAAGGCGATTTAGGGTGGTTCAAAATTAGATCCGCTACGTTCTAGATTTCAAGGTCTGCCATTTCCTTATTAATCGTGCTGATATGATATTAGGATTGCACCACTACTAGACAACATTTTAACTCAAACAGCTGTCAACTACTGTGTCTCACCATTTATTCTACTGCTTCCCTTCCTTAAAGGAGGAATTCACGATTAGAATGAAGGTCGAAGAAAGGGAAACTGACCTAGTTGAGGGACCCACGGACCTCCTGAGGGTGCGAACTGACGCGCAATTCGCATGGAAAAATTTGACCTCGGCGACCTATCATGCCTCAAAGCTGGCGGGTCCGGCGATCTCCGCCCACCGATCACTCGCCGTAGTTCACAGCGATGAGAGTCGCATCAATGCTCGAATCAACGGGCAAGGAAGGGGTCCCATTTCTCGGGTTCTGGGCCGTTTCTCATGGTTCTTCCTTCTTTCGTGTACCACTCACCATCCCTAGGTTAATTTGAAATGGGTTGCTTTTTCATCGTGAATTCGTCCTTTAAAACTAAGCTAACCAAAGTCCATTTTGAAACCAGTCTTTGTCATTGGCAACGTAGGAAACTGAACAATCATAAATATGGATTCAGTTTGCAAATGTGCCCTCGTAAAATTGAACTTTGGACGGGTGATGTTGCCCATTGAACTTTATGGAAGTGAAATTTTGCAGAACGAGGAAGTTCTCTCTGTAGACGAAAATAGGATAAGAATCTCCAAAAAAATAACATTTCAAAGATTGTGAACAATGTTTTCCCTAAATGAACTATTTTTCACAAAACTAACGAGTTAAACCGGACCGGTGAAGGTCGTCGAAGAAATTACGGAATAGCATATTCACATTTGAACATTCTTCGTTGTTGGTGATATCAATGACATCTGTGATCAATGATATGATTTTCATATTGGATTCATATTTTTACTTTGATTAATAACTTCGTATAGCATACATTATCTAACAACATGCTCCTTTCTTAACTTCAGTATTTGAACCAAATATTTAGCGCTTTTCACAAATTTACGTGAACATGTCTCATTCTTCACGTACTGTTGTTCTTTTTTTTATTCGGCCGGCTGCCACGCCACCGCTCTTCTACTTTGTTTACATCTTGTATAATTTCCCGTCATAAAATGACAACGCAACTGCTGCACTGTGAATCCCTTATTGATTAATTGTGCTTTTCACTTTAACAGGGAGTAATTTAACAGTAAGTAAGTTTCTATGCGGATTATATTTATAAATGACATGAGGGATTGACTTATTTATTAGTGTGCTAGTAATTTGGTGTGTAGGGTAGGCCAAAATTATGGTTACCAAAAAATTATATTTCTAAAACGAATATTGGCTCAATAAAACAATTCAGCTCCAAAAAGTTTGCCCACTAGTATCACAGAGCAAAGTTAGGTTGAGCTGAAAGCATTACAGGTCTTCAGGTGAAGAGGGAGAGTGTGCATAGTGCCACGCTAGTCAAACGCACTAAAGGATTCCAACTTTTTGTTGTGCCCTCTTCAGGGATTCAGAGTTTTTTCTGGGGCTTCAGTTTGTATTCCGCGAGGTTCACCATGCAGAAAATTCGCTGAATCAGTTGGGAAATCCTAGCCATTTATTTTATTATTTATAGTACATGTACTTTGCGTACATGAAACAAATTCAAAAGAAACAGTCAGGAAAACAACAACACTGATAACATTGATAACGATACAAATCAACAAAAGTTGTAAAAAAAATGGAGAAGAACGAAGCTAAGAAGGAAATAAGAGAACTCAAAGGGTGACCAACCTCCAGAGTAAATAGTAGTAACGAAATACTAAGACAGTAACCTGCTAAACGTAAAACTTATGCGTATTTCTTTTTAACTGTGCGATGCTACTAGGCACTGCGAACTTTTTAATAAATTTGTTGAATTCCAAGGAAGCCCTTGCTAAGAAGAATTTACTACGAATACCAGTCTTGGATTTAGTAAGCAGCAGTCTGAACGTACCCCCTCTGGTGTGGACGGAAGAGGGACAAAGGAGCCCTTAACTTCGTATCATAGCATTCTATGCGAAGTTATGATTATTATAGATAGATAGATAGATAGATAGATAGATAGATAGATAGATAGATAGATAGATAGATAGATAGATAGATAGATAGATAGATAGATAGATAGTTAGAAGCCTACAAACCTGAAAAATCCCTCTTTACAAGAGATTTTTGCTTATGACTAGGTCACTTGTCTTGCTGAAAGCCTGAAGTGATGCGCTCGAGTTGCTTTTTGTCCAGGACAAACATTGTATCTCAAGAGTGTCTAAGTGATCTTTTACATCAATTTTTTTCAATTTGGGGTGAGAAAGTCGCAAGGAGGGATTGAGTTTCCATTTGATATTTGTCCTAGTGATAACTGCAATCTTCGGATGTCCTTCTTCCCCATATCAGATGTTTTCTAACTTTTTGAAGCGCTCAAGCCTCACCAATAAGACTTTTTTGTGTGGAACTGTCGCTAGATGCAGACCCCTTGTCGGTTCATTTTGAGGAATGGCACACCGTGATGTGGTTATTTCACTAATTTAGACAACTGTATGATATCTGGCTTCAGCAGTAAGGAGAACCTGTCTTCTTTCACATTTTGTCCCAAAAAAGAAGAGGAAAGTAGAGAGGTTTGAGAAGAACTGGGTTTGACCGCGCGCACTCGCCGTTACCATAATTTTAGCCCACCCTGTAAGTTTTCAATATTGATCTAATACTCATTATCTTATATTGAAGCGGTTACTTCAGCCGTTACAAAAGTGAAGGTCTGATCATGAATCTGTCGGGGGGGGGGAGGGGGAAAGGCCGGGTTAGTCTAATTCTTGCATGCACATGGACCGGAGAGCCGATTAGCTACATCTAAATCCGTAGCACAATTCTGCCACTCCTATCGCTTTTTCCTTAGCGCTCCTGACTGCTAAGTGAATACCTGCTTTCCCGAGATTGTCACTTAACTGAGGTCAGTCTCCAGCTCTAATTTCCTCTAAAAGATTCCAAGATGCTCCAGATACTGTAAATGATTTTTGCCTTTTGCGACCCAATGCGATTTAGCGTCAGTTGCCCAGCGACTTCAGTCGTCTATAGCTTTCAGTTACCGAAGCTCTAATGGTAAGTAGGGTCATTACTTCAGAACTGGTGAAGTGACGAATATCTTGCCCGATCACAGCGATGCAGTGTTCCAATCTCGGTCTACCC
>MU873548.1:0-10833 GCA_036418205.1 Ostertagia ostertagi | reverse complement strand
TCCTTATTCTGTTCGTTTTAAAACGGAAGAGCACTTCTATGACCAGTCTGGTTGTTTGAGGCAGTCTACGAATACCGACAAGATTTTTTTAAGAAATCCAGATGTTGACAGTGTCCCGCCGAATGCCGCTACAAGTCACACTTGTCCTGCAGGAATTCAAGGAAGGAAAACTCCTTGCTTTGCGCGCATTGCAGAGAGGAATCTCAAAGCTCAGATGTTCAGCAACGATGACAACATCCCTCATATGGATAACAACGTGCACTAGTATTCCGAGTATTCTGAATAGTATTTCCGGGCCTCGCATCAAAACTTATGAGACGTTAGAGTGTACTGTCCAGGGATTTTGCCATCCAGTCAAGCTTCTTACTGAGCTGTTTTCAACAATATATGATAGCAAAATTATTCAGTACTAGCACACAAGTTCCCTTAGTATTATCAAGCTTCTGGAGTGGAGCAGCTCTTGAGACAGACTGCTCACCACCTGCATGGTTTGAGCCACAACGCTCTGTTTTTCAAAGATGAAAATATTGATGTCAGATTTACTTGGAACCATACATATACAGTAGCGGTCAAAAGTGTTCGCCGAAACGGTTTTCGTGCTTCTCTTTTTTTGCCAGAAAAAATCAATGGTGGCCTCGAAAATTTTTCTTTTGAATATCCTGATTCTTTAAGACTTGAGGATATAAAAACACTAGAAAACATAGTATATCAATCTTTGGAGGGCGTTGCTCAAGCGAGAAAAAATAATGCACTGAAAATCGTTTCGGCGAACACTTTTGACCGCTACTGTATATCACTGCATACATGGAGCGGTCCCAGCAAAGCACTACTGGGCAGAAAGGTTCAACTTAAATAAATAATACTGAAAAAGTAACAACTCGATGAAAGTCGCTGGCATGGCGGGCTCAAAGGGACAATACAATATTGACAACTTTTTTTACATCTAATATAGAAAAATCTTTGCCGAGGAGCACTCCACTATACAGCTTCTGAATTTTTTTATTGAGATGCATTCCAGAACCATATTCCTCAACACGCAGTGTGTAGAGACATTTTAGGGTAGCTTCGCTGTTAGTAATCACTGTAGTCAACATGAACTCGATTTGACCTCGTAAAACAGCACATAGTGGAAGGCGTGGTCTACTGTCCTTCGCAAGGGCGGAGCCATAGACGGAAGCGCATCGGCTCGCTGGTCAGTGAAGCGCGGCGATGAGCTATTGGCCAGCTTACGATTCGCCTCAATGGACCGCGACGTCTTACGGTATGTCTAATTTGATTCATTCAGGCAGCGTTGAGCTTGAGTTTGCTCAAAATTCGGCAAAATCGGTTTCAAAACAGAGGAGGAAAGCTGGCAATGTTTCAGCTCCTTCCGAATCGCCGTCGTCGATGGGCGATGTGAACCAGCTGGGTGGTTTCTTCGTGAACGGTCGTCCACTTCCAATGGCTTTGAGGGTTCGTATCATCGAACTCCATCACTCCGGCATTCGGCCTTGCGACATCTCACGGCAGCTCAGAATCAGTCATGGATGTGTGAGCAAGATCCCTTAGCAGGTGAGGTTGATTCGGATTTTTGCTGAGGAGGTGCATCACAGCGAGAATGAAAAATTCTCCATCAGAAAGGCCGCCAAACCATCCGTGAGGGATAGTTTCACATGTCCATTACGCATGCTTTTTTGGAGTCACGGACAAGGCTTGCCTTTAAGAAGCAATTCATTCATGTTGGGTCAATGGGTACTGTGTTCATGATTTCCAAATTCGTTTTTGCGTGATTTAACCGACTATAGGCCTTCCTAAAAAAAAGAAAGCAGCACAAGCGCTTTCTCTGCTGGCGGACTTCTGTAAGTTCGCGATCGTTAAGAGTAAATAACCGAGCAAAGCACAGAAAGGAGAGTGTATGTGTAGGAGACGTTTTGTTACGTTCCCTCGAAACAGCAATCCTTCTAGCAGCTCCGAAGTAGCTTCTTTAGCGCTGGATTTGTTCGGAAGGGAAACCTGAATTTCAACAACAACTGCAATTGCTTTGAATTGCATGTCCAATTCCTGGCATAAGCCACGTATTCCACTTCCATTCAGAATTGTAGTGAAATATAGCCTTTTCACGATTCACGAAGGCCGGCCAATTAGAGAGGCCTTGGAAAAAGTATCTGGTGCCAGTTGACCGAACTTGAAGTATGGGTGGTTGGTTGGCTTGAAAGGAGGTCGAGCGAGGGAGATGGGGCTCCACCAACAGATCACGGTGGCTAACAGTGGCGCCCCAACGCTGCCCTTTGTGAAATTCAAAAAAACACGTGTAAATCAGTGAAAAATATTATAAAAAAACTAAAATTTCAAATTCATAACAAAAATTTCAAATTCGTAACTAAAACTTTCAAAAAATTTCTCTACAGATGTTACAAACAACAATATATCTGGCTGCATGCAGAGGGTCGCGTCGCGTTCATTATGCGTTCTTGAAGAAACGAGTAACTTCAGTCACATGCCTTTATCTTCTGAAAAGCCTAAAGCAATCGGTTACGTGCTTCCGATTCCTCGAGAACTCGCGCCATCCCGTCTCGATGAGAATCCACCTCGGCCGAATGGCGCTAAAGATGGAGCATGCCTGGAGGAGGAAACTGCCTTCTAGAGCCCCAGTTACTCTCCGTATAACTTCGAATTTATTAGTAACATGAAACGGTGGACATCACGGAGGATCGATCTGGGTGTAAAACGAGGAGTAAACAACGTGTCAACAGAGCGGCGGCTTAAGTCGTTGCGCCATTTGCGCCACAATTGCATAGACGGGAATCAATCACAAATGGTTTTAGGTACGTGGAAAAGGGATCAATCGAACCGGGCACAATCGGTGGAAGTAAGCCGCGAGTGACGACGCCAAAGGTAAGGTTAAAAGGAAGACATACAACCTATGGCATTCTATAATGCTATAGGAACAAATAACCTTGAATAAATGATTGTCCTACATTCCCGTTGAGACTTCCTTTGTTTCAGGTAGTCGAGTACATTCGCCTATTGAAGTACTCAGATCCAGGAATTTTCTCATGGGAAATCCGAGATCGACTTGTAAACGACGGGATTTGCAATAAGGATAGTGTGCCTTCCGTCAGCAGCATCAGTCGTATACTACGCAGTAAGACTCCCAAAGGTACGCACTCACAAACCTACCCAAACAACCTATCCAAAGACCACCGACGTCTTTAATCCGCGAGAGCGTTTCCAGCAAGTAATCACATAAATTTGCTCCAACTTAGAAAGGTGGTTGCACGAGACCCCAGGGTTGTTCCTTGAACCCTTCGCTATACTCTGAAATTTTTGAGAACCCATTATTGTTGCAAATCAACATTGTTAGTGCTAGGATTAGCTTGAGCACAATAGACATTTCGTAGGCTGAACTATTAAATTCGAACTGGAATAAGTAAGAGCTGAAGTTAGAGTTAAGCGACCGTTGTGCCTAGTCCAGCGGGAAGTGATTTGGGATTCTCGGTAGGAGTCGCACTTCTGGTTTTCATGCTTTTGATGGTTTTCAGAGGGATCGTATTGTTGTGAAAGAAGGGGCGGGAACGTTGGACAGGTTTTCACATTTTTGCGAAAATTAATGTAAATGGCAGAAGTAGAGCGTTTGCAGTTTTTTAGGTGACTTGCTATACCCTCTTCCCAACCCCGCCGTACGTCTGCTTTATTGAGGGGAATTGGAAATTCTAGGGTGGAGCTGGAGCTGGGCTATAGAAGTAATCATGATGGTGGTCAGATGACGAGAACGGGTCTTTACACCTCCAAGTAAGGTGGTGAGCCATGTGAAAACCCCCTGAGAATAATTTTGAATCGGCTGGTTGACGGATGGTCGACCATGGCTAGGACTGAAAGAGTATGTGCTGCCGTGCCGTTTGACCAAATTACCAAGTAATACAGCCAATTTGTCCAATTTCCCCCAACTGTCATAACCACGAGATCGAGCTAATGAATCATTTAGACATTTATCCATGTCCCACGCTCTGCGGAACCTGGGTAATCACTATGTCGCTACAAGGTGGTCCAAAGCTTCTATGAGAGTGTCGTCAATAGTTCTATGCACTTTGTGTGACCCCAGAAACGACGTATGGAGTAGAAAAAATCGCACCGAATTAAACTGTTGGATTAAGAGTAAGATCAAGAACTAGACTACTGCACTAAATGGAAGCTTAAGAAACTCAATCAGGGCCATTCGAACGGTGTGCTGACACCTTTTCACTGAAGCTTTTTCAAGGTCTGGAATCGCTGCAATTTTTACCGTATCCACGATGTCCACAATCGGAGCATTTAGCCTTGCAGATGCACTACAACCAGCACAATATTAATTTCAGTAAGTTGATTTTTAACAGTTTTCATTGAAATCAAATAGGAAAACCGGATAAAGCAGACAAAGCAACTAGTGATCGGCCTTGAATAACTTGATCGAAATTACGGTATTTACTGGGTATTGATTATTATAGGGGGAAGATCACAGTAAATGGAATGTGTACCGTAATAACTTCGTATAGCATACATTATACGAAGCGTATTCCCAAAAAAACCGCGGAAATCGAAGTTTCGAAGAATCCTCGAATTTTCGCGTTTTTCGCACCCCTTTCATGTCACATGCAGCCGGTCTATGGGCTACTTAAAGCATAACCTCCAGCAGAAGTCGGGTCGAAGAATGTTTTCAGTGTGACGGATAGAGTAACCCACGAGCAGCATGGATCCCATTCTGCTTGACGCCTTCGAAAGAGCGCAACAATGGCGCTAATCGGGCTAGGGACTTACAAAGTCAGCGTTTGGCGACTAGTTCAAGCATATGGACGATGATTACGTAGCGCACACCCTATAACCACAGCGTGGATTACGGCGCAGCGGCTAATTCAAATACGCGCGGGTCAGTGGAGCCATTAAGAAGACAAGTTCGCACAACTCGTCTGACCACGCCCTTCCTTTTTCAGGGAGAATTTCCGTTTTGAGTTTCATCGACGATTTCTTTGCTTCTTCTTCTCTTTTTAGTCAATTCTGCATCCACAATTTCATTATCAAGTGCTTAGACCTTACAAATTCGATCTGGGGGTGTTGCTTTAAGTTCGATCCCTTACAAGGCGTCAAGCCGCCCTCGTCTTCACTCTTTCACTCGCCGAACCTCGCGACCACTATGAAATCCAACGATCCAGCTTTTGCCTCACGTCAAAGTGCGCACCCAACCCTCTGTCTCCCCTGTATTCCCCCTGCTTCATGGGTTCCTTTGTTAGCAGTGTTCCAAGCTGGAGTGTAGCTGTCTTGTACCCATCTGCGCTTTACTACCCGCGCTCCTCAGCTTGATAACTTTAAAGAAAGAAGATGTAAGGCGAGACAAAGTTCCACTGAGCAAAGGAATGGGTTTGAAGGTGGGTAGCCCGAATAGTCCACTCGTAAGGGATGGCCGTTCTGTCTCCGAAATTTGCTCAACGCATGGTTGGCCCTTTTTGGATGTGGTTCACGCTCTCGCATTCCGATCGTAACTTTCCGGAAGCTGCCGCACCCCAGACAGGAACTGCGGATAGTAGAGTTTCAAGACAACACCTGTCCTCTCAAGGAAGTCTGATTTAAAACCGCACCCGGAGCTTAGATGCGTTCGATCCTCCTAGTCGGTCTGGCGATGAGAGACTAAAGCTGACTTTACAGTACATCGTGAAGGGACAACGGGGATAGGCCCCGAACAGTGACATAATAATTGATTATTTGATTGAAAATAAAAGCTTTCATCTTTAGACTCGTTCCGAAGCTGTGGTCAATCAGACAACCAAATGTGTCCCACTACGCTGTCCCGATGCTGAACACGAGTTGGACCATGGGTGTGCGTGTATAATCTCTTGTCAAAGTTGTGAAGTTTTCAACCCTACTATTGCAAACTCTTGAATATTCTTAATTCGATACGAAGACCACACTAAGGATTGCTTCTGCACAAGTATTGTTCATTCTAATTTTTCCTATTTTTAAGGTTTTTTCTTCTTTCAAAAGTTTATTTTTATTGCTCCTTACACTATGACGGCTACAGCTCTCCAATCTGTGCCTTTATTATACTTGCTCAGTGAATAAAAGTGATAATTAACACATAATATTCATTTCTCTGCTGATACTCATGCACATTTTTAGCAAAATTGTATGTATATAACCATCATTTCCTCAGTACGTTTTAAAATGATTGATGCATATTGTCAATAAAAAAGCATTCCTACATTGAAAAAAAAACCTACAGGAGGAAGCTAGAGCCAAGGCAAATAACAGTCGAGAATCCCTCGATAGGCAAGAAGAGGTGAAGGTAGAGGTCGTGAAGGGAAAATCGCGAGCAACATGACCGCACGTTACGAAAACTTGAAAGCTTTGATAAAGCTAGGACGTCACCCGGAAGTGGCGCGCAGAACCCCCGCCCGAGTTCTGTGGTCAGTATGCGAGGGCTACCGAGGAGTGAACGGCCTCGGCCAAAGAAGCTAGTTCGAATAGGGACTCTGAACGTAGGATCGCTAACTGGGAAGTCCCGAGAGGTTGCTCATCTAATGCGCAGAAGCATCCGAATCTATGGCTCTGAGAGAAACGATGAAAGAAAGCTAAGGCCAGGGAGACCGTAGAGGGCGTTAAGCTCTACTACGATGGAGAAGGCACCAGGCGGGACGATATGGCCAGCAGTAGCGGAATCATTTAAGGGCTATACGCTGCTGTGAACATTATTAACAATCGCAGGATGAAAACTGATCAAGAGCGCATTCCAATTCATCAATAAACTTCATGATAGCCTTTTGCAGTGACATCCACTGACCAACGCTGACACCTCCTTGTGAAATTCTACAAGGAGGTCATCATCGACGTCAAGAGAGGGGTTCGACAGGGCGACACCATCTCGCCCAAACTCTTCAGCGCCGCTCTCGAGAACGTCATGCGTCAACTGGAATGGGAAGACATGGGAGTGAAGGTCGACGGCCGGCAACTACACCACCTTCGTTTTGCTGACGACATCGTTCTTATAACGCCGAACATCGAGCAAGCGGAGCGAATGCTGGCTGATTTCGACTGCGCCTGTGGTAAGGTCGGTCTACAGCTGAACCTAACGAAGACGATGTTTATGAGAAACGGATTGGTTCCTGATGCCCCATTCACGCTCAACGGAACGAACATCACCGAATGCTCCAGCTACGTGTACCTAGGTCGGGAAATCAATATGATGAACGATCTAGCTCCAGAGCTGAGCAGGAGGAAACGAGCGGCTTGGGGAGCGTATAAGAACATCGAGGGAGTAGTGAAGAAGACGAAGAACATCCGGCTGTCCTTCCTGCCCTAACCTACGCCTCAGAGACTTGGACTCTGCGCAGGCAGGACGAGCATGCGGTCAGCGTTATCCAACGCGCTGTCGAGAGGACGATGCTAGGAGTAACCCTATACACGCAAGTGCAGAGGGGAATCCGGAGTGCCGAACTACGCCAACGATCGAAGATCAGGGACGCTGCCGTTTTTCGCCAATATAGGAATGATAGAATCAGGTTGGCCGCATCACATCATCATTTTTGATTACCCGTTAGATAGAAGTGGTTACCGGACCGACCACACCGGGACGTCAAACGAACACCTGGACGACCGCCGGCCCGATGGTCAGACTTCTTCACGAAAGCTCTGAACGAAAGGAATGAAGGACACCGTGTCCCTCGAGCGAGGAGGGTCCACTGGACAACTCTTGCACGCGACAGGGACGAATGGAGACGTTGCTGGCGCCCGCTCGAGCAATTCGATGATCAACGGGACGACAGGTGACAGGGGATCCTGCCCCCCGTAACTGCTGCTGTAACTATTTTCACAAGCAGCAAAGGGCTTAGTTCTCTGAGATACGCATCCATGGAAAAAGTTATAGATCCGCGCTCGAAGTGGAATTACTTATCATAAATCAAATAGTTCGAACACGGATCAAACGAACACCTGGACGACCGCCGGCCCGATGGTCAGACTTCTTCACGAAAGCTCTGAACGAAAGGAATGAAGGACATCGTGTCCCTCGAGCGAGGAGGGTCCACTGGACAACTCTTGCACGCGACAGGGACGAATGGAGACGTTGCTGGCGCCCGCTCGAGCAATTCGATGATCAACGGGACGACAGGTGATACAGGGGATACCCCGGAATGGCGCAGCACGTAGTTTCATCAGCAAAGGGCTATTCTTGAGATAACGCATTCCATGGTAAAGTATAGGATACGCGCTTGAAGTGGAATACCTTATCAAAATTATAGTCGAACAATGATATGGCTGGCAACACCTGGACGACCGCCGGCCCGATGGTCAGACTTCTTCACGAAAGCTCTGAACGAAAGGAATGAAGGACATCGTGTCCCTCGAGCGAGGAGGGTCCACTGGACAACTCTTGCACGCGACAGGGACGAATGGAGACGTTGCTGGCGCCCGCTCGAGCAAATTCGATGATCAACGGGACGACAGGGATACAGGAACCTGGAACGAGTTACACGGTTCGAGTCCAATGAAGCAATCGACAGATCGTGGACTATTACAAAATTATCTGAAACGCTAGTCGGAAGAGTCATGAGTATCAGAGCTGCTCATTCAGCTTCTAGTAATCTATCTGTCATCCAAACCCGATGAAGAAGCGTATGTGGTAGCTTCGGCATATGAACAACGTAGATCACCTCAGAGTCGACGTGAAATGGCAGATACATCAATACTCTGAAGACGTGAGGGTAGTCAAGGAAGGGCGTGCTTCTAGGGTACGGAACGTGGGAGCTCCAGCGAATCAATCCAGCAAAAGAGATGCATACAAACGTCATGTCAGTGTGCCCGGTCCAGGACAGAGGATCCCGCTGTCTACAAAATCAAGGGTAGCAGAATTGCTAGGTCTGCTGTGATACTAACAACGAATAGAGATGGACGCCTTGTACGGGAAGCTGGAGAGCCGAAACGCTGAGAAGTTCCTCTTTGAACTGGTCAATACCCGATCTTGGGCCATTCCAGACATCAGAGTGGTTAAGAGTGTGGAAAACCGAGACGGTACCTTTCAAAGGCAGTTCACGTCAAGAGGCGGTGAGAAGCGCACTTCACAGAGAGTCATATGTATATGAGGGAGCAACAAGGGTCTAAAAAATGTCAGCAACGTAGAAACAACATAGGTACTATTATACTACCAAACAAGAGATGGCAGATGTGGCGAGGTTCAACGTCAGCAACACCACACTTGTACGATACTGGGTGGGGATATCTCACATTTGAATTTATATACAACATTTTGACAAAAAAATAAAAAGCTATACTTCGGCTATGACATATTTGTGTACAACAACAAAATCCTTCTAAAGCTACCACATATTTCTACACAACTGAATACTTTTAAGATATATATGTACAGCTGAAGGATAAGAATAAAAAAACAAGTTTAAATCCTTCGAAACTTATGTTTCAGCTTTCATCTCAGTTGGTTCTGGATCTGGTGGAACCTGAAAAGGAAATTAATCGACTAGCAAATGGTAATTGACGACGTAATTGAGAGAGGGGGCCATACTGTGAAGGTAAAATTCTTCAGCTTTTCTCGAGAGT
Organism: Ostertagia ostertagi; assembly: GCA_036418205.1. Classification (NCBI taxonomy): domain Eukaryota; kingdom Metazoa; phylum Nematoda; class Chromadorea; order Rhabditida; family Trichostrongylidae; genus Ostertagia; species Ostertagia ostertagi. The sequence goes on along the minus strand of MU873548.1, from coordinate 1,278 downwards.
GAGGTTTTCAGAATAAATGGGGCACGAATGTTAGTGAGGATACACATTGCTCTTACCTCAGATGGACGATTTGCATTAGTGGGCGTTATTGGATAAGCCTTGACTTTAAACTTTAATGTAATGTCACATAGTCGCCACCAGGGTCGAGCGTCGGTCGGTCATTTATCAACGAAGTGGTCGTATTTGGTCCACGGAAGAAGCAGGGGCAGGAATAACTGTGCACTGCGCAGTTCTCAACGGGGGAATCGTGTTTGGGTTTGAGGGGATGAATAAGTTGAAAGGGTCATATTTTCGAAAGTTGAAGGGGCCCTGGTGACGGGAAAGGATGTCGTGTTCGACTGTTTTCTTCGACTAGTTCGCTAGTCGAAGAAAACAGTCGAACGTTCGCACGTTCCGCTACACACTACTTCATAACTTCATTAAAGAAGAAGAAGCGATAGACAAAATTGCATTATGTGCCGTTTTTTAGCCATATTTACTCTCACCCCCTTCCCTCCCCCTTGCTGAAGACCGCACTGGAGGAAAAGTAGGCTAACTTTGGGCTAAGTGGTGGGCAGAATCAACTGCTCTAGAAGCAGCTCTGATATGACGGGGTGGACGGGGAGGGGATCGTATCGGGGGACTACCCTAAGGCTTGGTGGTGATGGTGGGTGGTCGTCTCGAGAACCCCTACGGTCCTCTGTGACAAAGGGGCAATCGCCCTCTTGTTTAGGGTCCCATCAGCGCGTCATGTTTGAGCATGCCACAAGAAAATGACAAGCGCGACGAATGAGCGACGCTTGAATGTAACTAAATAAAGATATACATAGGCCCATAATTCAAAACAACACTACTACGATCAGAATGCTGGTTCCGCAAGCGGTGCAAAGAGGAATAGATATTCTGATGGCCTATGAAATTTGACATTTTAGACCAGTTTTAGCGCTTCGCAGAAAGATGCATCTTACAGTTTCCTGTGAAAGTTGTTGCATGGAAGCAATTTAAAAAAACCTACGATTACTTGAAATGCGGAAAAAAAGGCCCACAACCATGAAAATTTATTAACCAACTAGTTTTCAACAAATTTGCGATACTATTTGGAAGCTCAAATTTTGTGGTCCCCAAATATGAGAAATTGCTTCCGTGTGACAGCTCTAGTTTCACACGGAAACATTTAAAAAAAGGTTATATCGTTGGAAGGTTGAAAAGCAGGATGTGCACGAGAAATTTATCAACGGTATGAATTTTCGAAGAGCCGAAATTTTTAAGACAGCTTACTGGCTATCAAAAGTAAAATAC
>MU873547.1:2784-14016 GCA_036418205.1 Ostertagia ostertagi | reverse complement strand
CAAAAATGAAATCAAGCCTTAGGCCGGGGAGGAGAAGCTCCAGGATGCATGAGCTATTCTCAATTTTCCCCCAGTCCATGCCCCTTTCTGGGCTCGGTCCTGAGGATGCCTATCTTGCGATTGTGCCCAAAATCCTCCCGAAACTCTAAGTATGGAATCGGAGCCTAAGGAGTGACAAAAGCGTAAAAATAGGGGAGGCTCCGATTTTGAAATGTGTGTTCTTCAACTGAACGGTGAATCTCGCATACGGAACAGTATCGATCGGAATACCTTTTGCAAATTATCGATGAAATACAAAATAATTTAATGAATGAATGACCAGGATAGCCACAACGTGGAGCATGACAAACAATAGCCGGAGCATTCGTGTAGAACAATGGAACAATTCAACGGAGGAAGCTCTAAAAATGGCAACATACGGTCGACATTGCGGTGGCGGCGGCGGCGGCTCGTTTCAGTGAATTCAGCTCGGACGGCTTTTTCCGTCGGATGGTGGCTCTCCGCTGTGGGCCTTGATCAACACACCTGGCTGCGTGGCAAATATAGGCTTCAATTCTGAAAACGCTATACACCGAAACGCTAACACTGAACGAAATCACGTCGCTGACCAACGGCAGCGCTTCTAGGCTTCTGGGTTGAATCGTTGTTGTTGGGTTAAGGCCAGACCGTCATTTGTGATCGATTCTCTTCAAATGAAGCCAAGGGCGAAGTATCGGAGCAATTCTGAGTATCACGGCGTTTTTAAAGTCAGAGGAAAAATCTGTGGTTAGAACTGTGATGTTGTTGACCTTTTTTTATTTGTACACAAAGGAAGGTAATGAAAACGACACCGAAGCTCATCGCTGTCAAGCGTGCTACCATTTCTTCGAGTTCGGCCAGTTGGTCCTGAATTTATATTCTATCTGTTTGCAAATATTTCACAAGAATACAGGGTTTTAAACAAGGCTTCCACTGCGAAACTGAATTACGGGGGGAAACGGTACCCTGGTAGTGCAACCTGTAGCGCACTTGCGCGGTAAGCAAGAGAGAGAGTTGTAGCTCTGAGTCCGCCCTGGGGCGACTTAGCTCATAAATCACTATTATTGGAACTGAGAGTAAAGCTCACCTTTCGCCACGAGGGTTTAGGTGGACACTTTATTAGCGGCCTGAATGCTAGGCGAGCGTCGTCGCCGAGAGGCTACTTCACTGGACCTGAAGGGGTGGCTGTTAAGCTGCCTGCTGATGATCTGGGGCGTGTGAGGACCACGATCTCGCCGAAACGTCAGGCCACCTATGGATTGCCACCTAAGAACGTTGTTTTCGTAAGAAGACGTTATACATACAACAATTCAAGGTTCTACGAAGAGAGAAGTTGGGGTTTACTTGAAGTAGAGGCTCCCTCCATTCCGTTCTGTGTTAGGACGGGTAGGCAGTGAGCGCGGACGGACACGGCGTAGGCGAATTCAAGTACGAATAGCAGGGGAGCGCAAGGCAAAACTCAGTTGCGATTGGCGACAAAAATGGAAGCGGTTTGAAGCAATATTGCTATTGCTTCAGCGCGGTGTTGTAGAATTATAGCTGCGAGATGCACAACTTACGCATTTTCCTCACACGTGGTACCTACACATCAACGTACTGGTTACCTGAGCTCATCGAATGGAGTGTGGCCTTCCGGGCAATCGGAATCGTTTTGCCTTTTTTGTTTTTTTCACAACAAAGACAAAAAGTCAGCAGGGAATCGATGCCATTTTTATGAAGTATTTTTCACCACTGTGAGTTTGCTGGCTGCCCTGAAGTTTCTTCTTTTCGATGAATGCCCGATGATCAACTGCTTCTAGCAATTTGGTGTTCTGGCCCCTTTTGGCGCCGGTGTCAGACGTTTCGCCTAAATTGGTCCAATTCGTGTTCTACGCGTTGGAGTACTCTCGGAGACAAGTTTCTGGCCACATCCTAAATCATGAACAAATTTCGATTCAATCAGGCCAATTTCTTGACGGGTGGGAGAGGTGAAGGCGCTCTTCATCCTATTTTTATCGTCCTTGCTGCACTTCTTTTTTACATTCCACAACTCCTAAACTTGTAATGAAGAAGCCTAGGTATTGAAATGAATGTAACAGTGAGTCATCTGCCAGTTAGCATTGGAAATTGATTAAACGCAGTAATATCCATCGCAGCGAGCAATCAAATGAGTTTTGCTATTCAAAACATCACTGCGGCCGCAGGTGCGATGCACCGAAGTTCATACTGCACAAGGCCGTCGTTTTCGGGCAGCGAGCGGGTGCAAGGGCAGTAACCGATGTACTCTCCGTTGGCGCCAGTGAGTGATGAATTTTGTCGCAGCGGGGTGGCGGTTGTGGCGCGTGCTGTGCACGATCATGATTCACTAAAAATTCTTCCCTTCGTCACTGTTGACGGTTTCAAGTTTTCAAAGGCCTGCGGAACTTTAGACCCTTTGAAAAACGCTGTAAAAAACTTTACACTTGCAACCTTTTTATATCGAAAAAACTGATGCGAGTGAATATTTATAAAAAATAGATGGTGAAAAGTGGGTTTCCAGTGAAGCATTACTAGCGGCTGCTTATCGGTTTACAATTTACCATATAGGATAAGGATAAAACCTTCGGCGTGGTGCGTCAGCATTCTACTTCTATTCAGAAAATCGCCAGTGACAATGGGAGTGTCAGTTTCCTACATGTCGGCGAGGGCCAGCAAGTTAAAGGCAGTTTTTATCCTCCCAGACAGGTCTGGTACCAATTGACCGACCCCGGAGGGATGGAAGGCTTGGCTGGCCCGGACGAAGCAACCTAGGATTCGATCCCCGTACCGCGCGCGTGGTAAACGTGCCACTTACCACTACACTCCTTTGTGCGAATTCTACTGGAATAAATTATCTTTATCGATGAAGCTGGCGAACATACACATTCTTTTCCTGATTGAGCGTGTTTAGTTGAATCTTCTTCCCCTTTCTTTCGCTTCAGAGGAAGTGGTCATGATAATTCCGAGACGATGATAAGAAAAGCTACGTAGTGTATTGGGTAGGCGCCCTCCCCTATAAGAAGATGGGTGATGTTTCTGGGACAGCGGCACCTTTTCAACGGCGTGAAAATGCTTAGAAACCAAAGTCCACCAAAATCGTTTTGAAATCGCGAACGAGGCAACAGAATACTCCTAAGCAGTTGAGTGCGGCAAGGATGCATTAGATGTGTGCAACATTTCATCAAAGAAAATGAACGGAAGTGGTGTAGTGGCAAGTGGCACGCTTACCACGCGAGCGGTCCGGGGATCAAATCCTGGGTCGTGAGTCGCCCGGGCCAACCAAGCCTTCCATCCCTCCGGGGTCGGTTAATTGGTACCAGACTTGTCTGGGAGGATAAAAACACTGACTTGTACATCGGCTGGCCCCCGCAAGTCATTGTATAGGCCACATCGCATTCAAACGCCACTACGAATGTACAAATGGAAGTAGAATGCGTGCCGCATCCCAAAAGGGATTGATCAACGGCAAATGCTTTATTTTTTATCCTTATAAGAATTCGCAGAAAAGTTCTGCAGCTCGGAAATAAGGGGTTCTCTACAGAGTTTTTAAGGAAAGGCCAAAGAAGGCCTCAAAAGCTCATTTGAGTGTATTTCCAGATTGTCCTCCAATAATTGTTATTCTTGCAAACGCTCGCACTGGCTTTTTCACGGCGCCAAAATGACGTCGTACAGATTCAACCCGACTCGGCTGCTTCTGAATCCTTAGAAGAACTTGTGTTCTCATTTGAAAAAAGACATAAAGTAGGAGAGAAGTGACAACCATCCAACATATCATTTTGATATTTCACGTGAATTTTTCTCTCAAGCGACAATTAAATGGCGTGAATCCGGCTCCACAAAAATAGCAGGCCTTTCTGAACACGGTAGTCAAACTAAATATAGCAAAATGAACAACCTGCAATGTAGTGTGGGACTGGAAAGGGAGACCAATTGATTTCTCCAGCAAACGGCTTCCGTCACAGTCCATCCATTGCTGCTCATCCATTCAAAGCAGCACATAGAGAGGAAAAGATCCTAGACTGCAATAGACTGAAAAATGTCTCTGAGAGTCCAAGTTTGCCTGCGCATTGTTGCTCCATTTTTTCGAAAAGAAGGGCGCTCTCTGATAGAAATATTGGAGCTGTCACAGTGAGGAACCGCCCTCAACTTTCCGTAGATGCTCATAGTATTATCATAATAGATTTACTTGGAATTCAAGCACAGACGCCGCCAATCGGGATCAACCCTATGACATGTGCAGTGTCTCAGCAAATACAAAAAAAGTTGTAAATTTTTATGGAACTGACTGCTCCACTTAGTTGATTACATCGACGGTTCAGTGCGGCATCACTTTATTCGATGAAAATACAAGTTGTTCTCTTTACAGCTGTGTAGTGGCGTGTTCTAAAGCAGCAACACCAGAAAAATCTATCATCGTGCTGAAAAACTGAGACCATGGCGATCGTTTGCAAATCTCAATGAACCGCAGAGTTCAGAGCCTTCAACGTTATGTTGTTAACAAGCTTTTCTCTTTTGAGTGAGAGGCGGATGTAGTGTAGTGGCAAGTGGCACGCTTACCACGCACGCGATCCGGGGATCGAACCCCGGGCGTGCGTCGTTTAGACCAACCAAGCCTTCCATCCCTCCGGGTCGGTAATTGGTACCAGACTTGTCTGGGAGGATAAAAACACTGACTTGTACATCGGCTGGCCCCCGCAAGTCATTGTATAGGCCACATCGCATTCAAACGCCACTACGAATGTACAAATGGAAGTAGAATGCGTGCCGCATCCCAAAAAGGGATTGATCAACGGCAAATGCTTTATCCTTTTTTTGAAGGATTGACGGTATCAAGAGATGAAAACACTTGCAGATGCATTTTTGACTCATTTATCAATATTGTATTGGTGTTTGCTTTTCCGACTGGTTTTTTTTTCTAGTTCGTTCATGTACGCAAGGTACATGTACTGAATTAAATTTGACGACGTTGTGGCACTATGGCATGACAGCTCTTTGCTGGGGTTTCTGATATGCTTGAGTCTTGGCAGAGCCTTTCAAAGCATTAGGGGAAGAAGGGGGGGGGGGGGGGACGTAAAATTTCAGTTTGGTTCACTCTTGGGATTTCTTCAAATTAGCAAAAACATGTTGGAACTACAAAAAGACGTAGTAAAGTAAATACAGGCTCACAAGTTAGGCAAGACCCTTGCATTTACTGAAATTCGAGTCAGAAGTAAATCAAATTTTAAGTAAATCAAGTGTCAAGATGAGAAAAACTATCCGCCGTTTTCGTTCTCTCACCACGAAGTGTTATTACATAATGTTCCAACAAGAAACAAACATAATCCACATAACCTCTCAACAGTCTCTCTCAGCCTGTGCCCAACTGTTATAGACGGAGCAGATGGCAGAAGCATTCGGTTCCGAGCTCAGCTTGCAATCATGTAGCAGGGGCAATCTTCATTGCTAGTGTGTATGCTCCATAGTGAGGTGAACACACAAGTGTTGTAAACCGAAATGTACAAGATTACAACGATCCGCAAGACACAAAAGAGCAAGAGCTCGAAAAAAAAACCACAGATAATCTTTGCTCAAGCTAATAAATTAATTTTTTGGCTAGAAATATTTTTTGGCTCATGGCCTAATCAATTACATGTAACTCTTCAAACTTCCGAAACAATCAAAATGTGCTTTTCCATAGATGCAACTGTTTTGGTTGAAAGTTTACAATTCTACCTTTGAATAACCCTAGAACTTTGAAGGTTGGTGAAGTACTTCCTCCCATCATGGTTTTGTATATTTACCACCCGGAGCCAATGGATTTGAAGTGAGGTGACTGTGTTCGTACCAACGCACCTAGCTCTCATATTTCATAGGAAAAGTGAAGGTCAAGGTGTCGTCCAATTGAAGTTGTCGTCGTGAAAAGTCTGAATTTACGATCACGGTTACGCTTATAAGCAGGCATTCAGTCAAGTTGCTCTGACTAATTGAAAGGCAAACATTAGAGCTTTGTCCTCTAGTGCGTGGCGCGACCTATGATCTTGGGCTGCACCACGCATTCTACCTCAATTTCAAATCGTAGCCTAACGCCTATGCACTGACTTGGAAGGGGGGAACACCCGATGTATTCAATGTATTAAGCATGCCATGCTACAAAAGTCCGGTACCAGTGCTTGACTTCAAGGGAATGAACTGCTCGGTTGGCCTGGGCCGCCGTATGCTCAGCCTGCTGATCACTCGGACCCGTTTCTCTGTGGCAAGCGAACATTTACTTGCCAGCATACTATTTTTCCTCGCGTAACAAATATTCCCAGCGTATAAAAATCAGAGTTGAACAACTGCCAGCTCGATGTTTAGTCAGGAATATGTATGTCATGATATACAGATTACGGAGGATGTCACGTTAAGCTACAGTACGTCATTCTTCACAGGACCCTCATTGGCAACAAGACGGCGATCATCGAATTATCATAATGTTGGCGCCGAATTAATTGTGTCGGCATGTCTTAGTGTGCGATCTCAGACATGGTGTTTACCGCCACTTTGTTCTACACGTCACTCTCTCAATGTATACAGTAATCGCCGTCGATTTGCATATTTACGCTCTTTGTTCACCACCACTAATGCGAAGTGCTCAATCAGCTCCGAAAGGCCGGGTGGCAGCACATCAAGGGACCATTGGCATTTCGGGGTCAGTCAGCGTAATAAAACTTACAGATAAATTTTCATAAATTTGGCTTTTTTGCTGGCGAGTTAGGAATTTTTTCGGTTTTTAAACAGTTTTTGGACGACCTACCTGTACATGAAATATGTCTAGTAGAACACCCAGGGTGAAAATGTAGTCGAGGGAGTGCACTTACAATATCAATCAAGAAGAGTTGGCGAGTATATACAGGGGGGGGGCCAAAAAAAAAAGACATTTTGCCTATGTCGGACTTCGGCTCTTTTTTCTTCGCAGAGATTGCTGTCGTTGACGGGAGTTCCTCAGCAGAGTATTCCCTAAGTGTCCCTCTATAAGTGAACGCAGGCCCTCCTTCACTGCCCTCACCGTCTTCAGAATATGACGTCATCTGTCACCGTCGTCAGGCTCAAGGAGGTCTACCGTAAGAGCTTCAGCCTGAAGCTCTTACGCAATTTCGTGAATCGATTTAATGTTGGATAGTTTTCTAGAGGCATTAGCTACCACTGTGCAAATCCCCTCGAAACTAGCTTTCCAGTAAGGGTCGTTATGGTACACGATCCTTCGAAGACCCCATTGAGCTCGACCAGTGCACCATGTTTCCAGGGCAAATTCTTCTGATGCCGTCCACGTAGGTGGCCACCATGAAGATTTTCTTATAGAATGGAATGCGCTCTTTAATAATAAGTTGGAGACCATTCGGTCTGAATTGAGCAAAATGTGCTTAAATCCATCTGGAAGTGGAGACAAAATGTCTTTTTTTTTTATTGGCCCCGCCCCCCCCTGTATATCAGTCAATGACATTCAGAGCACAGGCTCTGAGCGTGCGATTAGGTAAGGATTCTAACCGGAGATTTCGTACAAAATCGGATACCTGAAAGGCCTTTTCTTCGAGGGCTTGTGTGCGATTGCAGGAAGGGCTGGCAAAAATGAAGCATCAACAAGGTAGCGGTTATCTTCGCCACAGAGTAATACTACAAGGGCAGCAAGTTGATTTGCTGGTCGCTACCGGCTTACTGTCGCAAGCGAAGATATGAGGCTTCTTCAGCAATATCTAGCTTATAATAATATGTGAGTGTTCCTTCCGCAGCCTCCAGAGGGAGCACCACCCCCGCCTTCCAACCACATTTTCCAGTTACCAGTCAGAACAGAATAGTGTCAAGTGCCTGTTCGATTGCGCCACGCAGCCACCTTCCCATCATTTTCCAGTTTTGGGACCATAAGTATTGCCGAAAATCAATTTCTCACCGTAACACATAGCCAAGAAATATTCGCATGTCATGTGGAAGGAAGTGGATGGAAGGTGAGCAAAAGGTTTTCTTTCGGGAGGCCGAAAAAGTATAAAATTTAGCACAATTTTCGCGGACGTATAAATCCTTTATTTTGAAAAACACTCGTGTAAAAGCAAGCATAAACAGCTCAACTACAGCACTACTTTGGATAAGATAGTTTTGCAACACGGAACAAGTATTTACAATAAATAGCTATGAAAAAAATTATTGATAACCACTCAATTGTTGCGACCATAACCAGATGGTCTTTCAAGTCGGTGCGCCGTTTTTTAAACACTTTTTTGCATGATGTAGCGGCACATGCATGAACCGCAGGAACTATAGTTTCCTTTTTCTGAGTGCCATCTGAAATGCCAAGGAAAAAGGGTAAAAAAGGCTACACTTTTCTAAGATCATTCTTGGCAAAATTCAATGGGTTACTTTTTATCCTTCGCCGCATGTCATGCTTGGTGGCGGGATCTACTTTTCTGATATGCGGACACCATTCTCCTTATCAAATGCTTGCTCGGGGTGGATGTTGAGCGATTTCAAGTTTTTGTGCAGGTTTCGAGGCAGCGCTCTTTCAGGGCGTCTCTTAGACCGATGTCAGACTTTGCGAATCGCGCGATTCGCTGTCGTCTGCGGTTCGCGTCGCGGACAGTAAATCACTCAATTGGCTGGTACCGCACAACGCGACCGCGGACGCTAGGCGAATCGCGCGATTCGTAAAGTATAACATCGGCCCTAGGACGCTTCCCGATTACGTCAAGGCTGGAGCTGATCTTACAGAACCTGACACCTTCGCGCGAAGATCACGACCTCATCAATTGAAGACGGGCTCCACGGATCTTGTCGAAAATGAAGCTACACCGAATCGCTCTCTGATGACACCATTTTGAGTCGATGATCCAACTATAGTGTCGGATTTCTTGACCCAATTCTTGATCTTGCCTGTTCTTGCTCGCCCTTCAGTGACACAAGTCACTGGCCACGCTTCTGAATTTACAAGAATATTAGATATTTTATTTTAAATTCCTTGAAGCCTGAAGACTGACGGTCTTGAGGATCTTGTCCAGCGTCCAGTCTTGATGTCCAACAGTAGGCAAGGTCTTGAGGGTCTTGACAGGCTCGCGGTCTTGCACGACACGGCACGAAACTGACCCCATCCTTGGCTCGTCCCTCTTTTTATGCTGACGACGCTGGCTTCGAACCTCGAGAATGTAAGCATACCTAAAGATAAAGCATTGAGAAGCACAATGTTGTGAGAATAGCTGAAAGATCTGCCATTAGATAGCAAAAACTTCTGTATAACTGATGACTAATCCTATTTGCAAAGGAAAAGGCTTCTAACCATTTATGTACAGCGTTTAGCGACACCAACCGTGTTATTCCGGATGTCCAAGCACATGGCATAAATTCCACCCATCACATGAAACACCACAGCATAAATGTCTCCATCACATTGAGACGGCTTCAATGTCTTTGGTCTCACATGGGTTACTGACAATTATGATAGAGATATGACATCGGTGCCATTTTGGACACCAGGCAAGCGTCAATGGAAAATGAAAAACTTTGTCACCCGGAAAATTGAACCGTGGACCAATTTCATCCCTTGTTTGGCATTCGCAGGGCCGCTCAAAAGAAAGGAACCATAGTTTTGTGTTTTGTGGATGTGGCCCTTATATCGTGTAGAAACGCTTCCAAAAAGCTTAGCACTACCTGCAAAACCATTATGTATAGAGCTGCCGTGGTTTTTGGAAGGTCATTAAAAGTGCTTTTTCGGTTCGGCCAATCTGGACAAATCATGGCCGACAAACAGCTGTCTCATCAATCCGAATCAGGACCATTATACGAAATCGATTCCATCTGAAATTCACAGACAATTACTGGTGCCGTAGTGGACATGCGTATCAACTAGCGATTACGGTGGACACCACACACGCGTATGTCACGAATGGCTTTTTTCGCGCATTCGACAACACGGTGCACCTGCAATTTCTGGCGTACGGTCGCACAAAGAAACCCGTGATTATCACGAAGTCGCAACATGAACCCATCTGTGGTGAGTGAAACCTGGACACCGCCAATTCACGACATCTGTGTCACGTTCACAGACAGCTGTGCGGGTGTGATTTAGAGACGATGAGTTCGCGAACTGTCTCACAACTCAACTGGCTCTTCAGCCAGGATGGGGGACGAAGATTCTTGCATATGGAAAATAAATTAATAGTTGCAAGCACATGATGGAGCTTGTGCTTGCTGCTCTTCGTTTTCATCGTATTCAAGTATCAAAGGTTATAGATAGCCTATTCGAAGTTGATCAGTCCTTTTCTAGAATGCGCCACGCTTTAGTCCAATTCAAGGTCGTAGTGGTATTTGATATCTTCATCCTGCCTTTACAACGGAGTTCGACGGAGCTACATGGGAGAGCCAGTTAATGGATAAGTCAAGTTTTTATTCTTCCAGATAGATCTTTAACCCAACTCGCTATACAAAAGGGTCATTAGGCCTGGGAAGATGCTAGATTCCGGATCTGATCCACCTACTGGGGAATTGCCAAGCGGGGTCTACTTGCTACCATGTACATTGTCTTTTCCTCGCATCTGAACACTGTTAAGTCGAATGAATGTCTACCTTTAGCAATATCCCAAATACGGCTTTAATATTGCAGCCAAATGTTGCAGCTTCTGAAAGTAATGAAAAAAAAAGTAATGAAAAAAGAAAGTAATGGGGGGGGGGTGAAAAAGCTGAACAAGTGATTATCGCGTGAGCTAACTGAGCAGCACAAAACCTTTCTTCCTAGGGTGTCGTTTCCAACCAAGCCAGCAGATTCATAGAGGCTCAAAATATCTCCTAGTTATTGTATTTCTTGAGCCATAGCTTTGCGTAAATCTGCAAAATACACCTGTTAGAGCTATAAATATGCCCCTCAAATACTATTCGTCGCCTTTTTTTCTTTGAAGTTGAATCCTTAAAGTTACACTTTGTTTTTCGAAGAAGTCCCCCGAACACAAGCCAGTTAGCATCTATTGAAAATAGTACCTTGGAAAATACTCAGTGCGTAACGATGTTAAAGCCACTCAGCAATGGTGAGTCACTGGGTACCCCCCAGGAGGCCCGTCGCGCGGCAAGAAGGCAGAGTCGGCGGACGAGTTGCAGCGCGTGGTGTGCGATGTAGGACGTGCAATGGGACACTATTTAACTTGACGCGAAATCCCTATAGTACGCGCGCGACTCGTCCGCTGACTTTGCCTTCTTGCCGCGCGACGGGCCTCCTGGGGGGGGTAG
>MU873540.1:9072-22337 GCA_036418205.1 Ostertagia ostertagi | reverse complement strand
CAAAGGCAACTATGATTTTGGGACTGCTCAGAAAGCATGGTGCACTCCAAAAAGCGACATAGCAACATTTATTGCTCAACTCTTTACCCTTTAATAACCTTTTCGTCAAAAGCTATCTTTGAAATCCTCAAAACTCGAAAGATATCGATTATGTGAAGGCACGACGGCTTTTGTTCACAAAATGGTATTCAAATTTGATTGTATTTGGAATTCAGCTCCCGCGATATTTTTTTGCTATCTCTCCTCGTCGATCAGATCAGTACATATCGTGTCTCATTCGCTTCTAGCTGCTGCTTAGCTTTCATAGGCTTCCAGAGGTTGAATGTCATAGTAGGCCGATGTCAGACTTTGCGAATCGCGCGATTCGCTACTAGCGATTCGCGCGATTCGCTAGCGTCCGCGGTCGCGTTGCGGTACCAGCCAATTGAGTGATTCACTGGCCGCGACGCGACCGCAGACGCTAGCGAATCGCGCGATTCGCAAAGTCTGACATCGGCCTAGGCAACATTCAGCCTCGAAAGCCACCCATTGAACGAAGTTATCACGTATTGCAAGGGGTTGATGCTTTTTTTTAGATTTATAGGCCCCCCCCTTAAAAATAAATGGTACTGTAGCAATCAAAGTGCACAACCAGAACGAAGGCAATCATCTCATGCCACGCATAAGAGACAGCACGCGTGCAAATCCTTCACTGCTAGAGCCTGCATCATATCTGAGCAAACAAGAAGTACCTGCAATTGTCACGGTTCAAGCAGTTCCACGTTTATTTTTACTATTTTTTATAAAAACCGTCATTTACATAATTATGAAATAATCAAATAATAATGAGATAACTAAATTATAATAAGATGAAATTATGAGATAATATGAGACTGAAATAATTGCATGATTTATTTGGAACTCTTTGGTCTCTCTCCCTCCTTCATTAATGGGAACACAGAAAGAATATCTTGGCCGTTCAGTCTCTATCCAAAGGCCCATCCGAAACGGAGGCTAAGCCACTTCTTCAGATCAAAAATCATTAAAATTCAAAGAATTTAATCACTCGATTTTAGAAATTAAGCTTTCCATTCAAGCAGTACTGCCATTACCGATCCTGCTCGTTGCTTTTGAATCTCATTTATTCAAATCAATTCATACAGTTGTCGTCGAAGCCGTTTAACTATAGAAATCAGGAATACCACAACTAGTTAGTGACAAATGGATGTCATACGCAGAGGCAGGAATGAAGCTCATTGGTTCAAGGGTCAGTTAAAACATGGATATTTGAAAAACCGCCTGTAGGTTTACACAGAGCTAACAAGGGAGGTCTTTCAGGGCAAGGTGCGCTTTTTCAAAACGGTTTTGTGCATATTGTAGGGACGCATGTAGGGAACGCAAAACCATGTTTCATTTTCGCTGAACGGTTATAGCAGTACCAAAAAAGAAGCATAAGGTACTGTTAAGGGTTCGATCCCCCGTGGCGACTAAATTTTGCATTTGGGTTGGCGCCTACGGTTTGGTGCCAAATCGCGCTAAATATCAAAATCAGATGTCAAATTCATCGTCAGGACCATTTTGAAGCCAACAAGTGGCCGCCAACCTTGATTGCAAAATTTAGTCGCCGCGGGATTGAACCATCAAGAGTATTATTCACCACTTTTTTGGTACTACTAAAACCGTTCAGCGAAAACGAAACATGGTTTTGTGGTCCATACATGCGTCCCTACAACATGTACTAAACCGTTTCCAAAAAGCGCACCTTGCCCTGAAAGACCCTCCCTTTAAGCCTAGGAGACGGAAAACGGCCAGAGAGTCAAAAGATTGCTCACGCCTTTCCCCAGAATCCCTCCCCTTCCCAGAGGCCCAGTCCCAAGTTCTGTAGGTGGCCCAACCACTTCAATGTTCCCCTAACGAAATGAGCGCATAAAAATATATACGTGAATTAACGAAGATAAATAAATAAATAAGGTGTATTCTGTAAAAAGCACAACTGTTATCGAAAAATGTCAAACATGGGACCTGCTGCTGTGGTCAGGGGATGAGGATGTGGTCGACAGAATTCTATTTATTGTGCATTGCAACCTCTTTAATTGTACTCCTTTACCTTTGTCGTCAATATCAATTTATTCTCACTTATAGGCTCATTTTAGAACTGGTTTTTTTTGAATAAAATTGATTTCGGCGCTATCGTAAGATTATTGGGGGATTATATCCTAGTTAGCAGTACAATTTAGAAAACTAACAGCCTTTGTGTTATAAAAGGATTAAGACTTAGGCGTGGGCGGAGAGACTCCAGGGTGCATTTGCCATTTCCATTTTCTCCGGAGTTCCTGTTCCCTCCTAGGCTTAATTCTAGGCCTGCTCCCTATATTGCGATAGTGGCCTAAATTTCTAGTGCCTGAATTTCTTTTCCGGCTGAACAAGCCAAAATTAACATCTGTTGAGCCTTTCAGCTTCACTGCCAATACCGAGTTAACAGCTCATCCTGTTATGACTGCGACGCTGATATAGCTATCCAAGTGAGTCAAGCGAAACTGTGCTTCAATAGAGTAACCGGCAGCACACGTTCCCGGTAAGCAAGAACAGCGGGTTCGATCGCGCGCCTGGGTCGAAGGTTTTGCCCATAATGTAGCTCAATTTTGATGATCTTTGCTCAATATTTGTGTAATCGACAACCTCACAGCAATTATCCCTAATCATCGAAGAGATCTCAAGAGATGATTGTTTCATGATTTGTATGATTGAGAGGCAAATAAGAGGCTTTTATTAAGTTGTTGACGACAATCTCGGTAAATATTGATAGACAGAATTACAACCTAGTAAGATCATAAAGGAATTCGCAAGTTTTTTTTTTCAGCAACTATTTTGGCCCTCAAGGGGGAGTTCACGACTAGAAGGTAGTCCGGTGCTATCGCAAGATAGGAGGGCGTTGTGGTGGCAATTTATTTAAAGACCGCATAGAACATTTCTTTTTGTTAGAAGCGGAGCTAAGCATCATATGTGTGGGAGGAGAGACTCCACAGTCGTGAGCAATTTTCGTCTTCCCTGAGATTCTGCCCCTCCTGAGTATGGACGGCTAAGAGGAATGCCGCCGTATCTTGGCGATGTGGCCGCATAACCATTTGTTTACACCCAACATTACCCGAGGTTTCTAAATAGCAGGTGACATCACGAAATTCCGAGAAGGTTCCCCAAACATTTAGTGATGAAGTTTTTTCTTCGGTTTTTGCAGACTTCTAAGGTTCTAGTCTTGCTTGCAAAACTAAAAAGCCTCACCATTTTCGCCATTCTTTTTCGCTGAAACCGTCGCAATAGCACATTTTTTGAACGCTTACTTGCCCCAGTAGAAAAGTGACGAAGTACTCGATTGAAGCCAATTGTCGCATTTTCTCTCCCTCCCCCTTATTTGAGGACCTCAATAGGGTTTTGCTTCTTACTTCCTTCTTTCCTTCACAATGCCGACTATTCAACCACTCAATTGTTTGATTTCTACCCCTTCCTTTCTCTCCTTGTCAATTTTTGGCATGGTCTTCCACCAGTACCCATCGTTCTTTATAACAATCATTCCTTTGGAGTTTAATTTCAACATACCTTTTGATGAAATCTCTTCCACTCACTCGATATATTGATCAACAATATTTGTTTATTTTATTGTTCAACGCATGTTCATTATATTGATCATTACGTACTTGTTTGACCATTTTTTAAAATAATGAGCCAGAAAAATGGCAATAAAGCAATGTGACGCCAGCTGCTCAATATGGGCGATCTCATCATTATTTTCTTATTAATCCGCGTTTTGCACCGCCCAGGGCTGATAATGGTACCAGTTACCAGAAGTGTAGAACGGCTGATCCGCACTCGTTGCCTCACCTCCCCCCGTATTGTGTACAATACCGCTACTAATTTTTGTTCAATCGACGGTTTGCGACGGTCGGAAACCGTCGCAAACCGTCGGCTCGCCATAACTCTTTAAAAAATGGTTCGCTCGACCTGCAGTTTATACCATCTGATAGCTCTGCTCGAGATCTACAAGATGGTTAAATTCAATTTCTGAAAGAGCTCCATCTAGGATTGCGCCATGCACTCGACCTCCATCCCGAGAAGTAATGAATATACTTTGTATGTGATGCGCATATAAGTCCTCCTATGCAGCCTGATCATCCCACAGAAACATGGATCTCAACACCCTCAGAATACGCCACGTACCCAACCGGTCCACCATATGGTGAGATTGAATGAATGTTTTTTTTTCGAATTTCACGATCTTTAATTCGTTCTAGAGCGCTAATTGGCTAACCGTGCGCTGATCAACCCATTCTTCCACTCCAAATGAGAATCTTCGAACAGTTTCCAGCAGTAGTAGTAGACCTATTATGTGACATTCCCCACATTTAGAGGAGATGATTTGCGGAAACCTGAGAAGATAGCCAGGAATCTCTCCACTGACGTAGACTCCAGTTACTTCTCTGTAGGATTGATGTAGAATATTTGGTCACGGGTAAGCGCTCCGTCCGTGGTGTGGCCCCAAACATCACTCTCCGTCATGCCCTAAAATGAAAATCAGATTTTTTGCTCTTCCAGATGACTCTACAGAGCTGAGGGGTGCACCGTTCGATTTCCCATGAAAAATACTACCGAATGGTGTACAACTCAGGTTTCACACAAAACTTTGTTTTTCTCACTTTTTTGCTCCCCATTGCCGATCGTCCTCCCAGCCCTTGGCGCCACGTGCGATTTAGCGAGAAATTCTCTCCACCGACGTGGACTCCGGTCACTTGTCTGTAGGAAAGAGGTAGAATATTTGGTCACGGGTAAGCGCTCCGTCCGTGGTGTGGCCCCAAACATCACTCTCCGTCATGCCCTGAAATAAAACCAGATTTTTTGGTCTTCCAGGTGGCTCTACGGAGCTGTGGTGTACACCATTCGATTCTCCATGCAAAATGCTATCGAACGATATACATCTCAGTTCCCACTTGAAACTTTCGTTTTTCACCGTTTTCGGCCTTTTCCTTATCGCCGATCGCCTTCCTCAGCCCTGGCCACCCACGTGCTATTCACGTGCGCGGTGCGTGAGAGCTCACGTGACAGCCGATGGCCTTTCTCGGTAGCTGGCGGGCAGCCCGATCGATACACCGCTATGCGTGTCGAAAGTGCGTGGGAAAGTCACCACGCACCGCGCACGTGAGTGGCCAGGGCTGAGGAAGGCGATCGGCGATAAGGAAAAGGCCGAAAACGGTGAAAAACGAAAGTTTCAAGTGGAACTGAGATGTATATCGTTCGATAGCATTTTGCATGGAGAATCGAATGGTGTACACCACAGCTCCGTAGAGCCACCTGGAAGACCAAAAAATCTGGTTTTTATTTCAGGGCATGACGGAGAGCGATGTTTGAGGCCACACCAGGGAAGAAACACTCGCTCAAGCCCGAGTGTATCATCTTTTTCCAACATACAAGTAAACTTACTCTACGATAGGGAAGAGAGTTCGTCCCTCCCTTCTCGAATTTCCTCAAAACATCCCTTCGAAAATTGCGAAATGTCACAAAATGGATCTAGTGGCAGGTAAACTAGATGTTCTCCAAAAAGTGAGTTGTATACCGTTCGACAGTATTTGTTATGGGGAATTGAATGGTGCACATCTCAGTCTTCTATGTTCATCTGGAGAACCAAAAAAATCTGATCATATCGCAAGGGCATGACGAGGTGTGATGTTTGGGGTCACACTACGGAAGGAAGACTCACCTGCCACCAAGGTTTCTATGTAATTCCTACAGACAAGTAACCGTAGTCTACGTCAGTAAAGGAAATTCGTCGCTGCCTTCACAGCTTTCTACATAACATCTGCTCTAAACATGGAACATGTCGCAAAAAATGGGGCGAGGTGTGATGTTTGGGGCCCCACTACGAGAATGAATGTCATATTCGTAATCAGGGCATCGAATTACCCCAATAGGCAAAGTTTCGACGAAAAATGAAACTTTGAGATTTTGGGGATAGTAATAGTGGAATAATGATGCCAATCGGCAATAGGGGAAGGCTGAAAACGGTGAAAAACCAAAGTTTCAACTGGGAGGAGTAATGCATATCATTCGATAGCATTTTTCACGGGGAATCCAATGGGGCACATCTCAGGTCTGCGAGTTCATCTGGAAATGCAAAAAATCTGATTTTCATTTTAGGGCATGACGGAGAGTGATGTTTGGGGCCACACCACGGACGGAGCGCTTACCCGTGACCAAATATTCTACATCAATCCTACAGAGAAGTAACTGGAGTCTACGTCAGTGGAGAGATTCCTGGCTATCTTCTCAGGTTTCCGCAAATCATCTCCTCTAAATGTGGGGAATGTCACATAATAGGTCTACTACTACTGCTGGAAACTGTTCGAAGATTCTCATTTGGAGTGGAAGAATGGGTTGATCAGCGCACGGTTAGCCAATTAGCTCTAGAACGAATTAAAGATCGTGAAATTCGAAAAAAAACATTCATTCAATCTCACCATATGGTGGACCGGTTGGGTACGTGGCGTATTCTGAGGGTGTTGAGATCCATGTTTCTGTGGGATGATCAGGCTGCATAGGAGGACTTATATGCGCATCACATACAAAGTATATTCATTACTTCTCGGGATGGAGGTCGAGTGCATGGCGCAATCCTAGATGGAGCTCTTTCAGAAATTGAATTTAACCATCTTGTAGATCTCGAGCAGAGCTATCAGATGGTATAAACTGCAGGTCGAGCGAACCATTTTTTAAAGAGTTATGGCGAGCCGACGGTTTGCGACGGTTTCCGACCGTCGCAAACCGTCGATTGAACAAAAATTAGTAGCGGTATTGTACTGGCCCAATAAACTACCGTTCAAGCAATTCTGAATAGAAGTGGATGCGTGGCCTATTCCAAAAGGGATCAATCAACATCGAATGTTTTAGACTTTTATCTTTCAAACAATGCAAAACGGAACAGCTCAGAGAAATGCCTTTGTTTCTAGTTAGAGAAGGGGTTCTGCTGAAGCAGCAAGGGATAAAAGGGTAGAAGGAACGCATCAAATACCAAAGCGATTTCAGTGGGAATGCGTGGCGCATCCCAACAGCGGCTGGTCAACTCCTGTTAAAATTACCAAGGTGTCTAAGAATTTGCTGCCAGCGTAATAACTTCACAGGGGTGTTGTTTCCATTCTGGTTACGTATCAGAGAAATCCAAGGGGGGTTAACCGCTTTGCCGTTGGTCAAGCGAGTGTCTTCAGCTTTCTCAGGCAGCATAGGATCGGGACGACAAAGTTTTTTTTTTTTTGGGCTCATATCACAGCGACTCAGAAAAGCCCGTCGTAGCAGGGTAATGGGTGTATAGGCGCCAGAGCAAATATATCCTGAAATTCTTTATTGACAAGACCAAACTATCGTGCGTGGTTCCCACCGTCTTCAGTGAATATAGCGATTATCTGCCATCGCTGTAATCTCATGCAGGCTTAGAATTATTGCTTAAAGACACGGTTGGGATCGACGAGTGTTATTTTGTTTGAAAGTTTTACAGGGGATGCAATGAGGAACGAATTAAGTTTCTGGAATAAGTAACGTTATTGGGGAGAAAAAGCAAAAAGCGAAATAGAAATCACCGAAAGTCCTTTGTGAGCTTGCCACGGTATAATGGAAAGACACAGCAATTCGAGGAGAGGGAAAACACGAGAGAGCACGTTCTACGCGAGAGGGCGCAGGCGCCACGTATAATGATTGCAGCACCATAACACACAAGGCAATGGCTTGAGCGCCATTTTGCGCGCGTGTTGAGCCTCTTGCGCTTGAGAGGACCCCTATTTTTCACTCTGGGAGGGACTACTTATTGGCACCTTATCCCGACCCGTGCTTTAGCATCTGATAGCCATCATTTTCGACTTAGTTCACGAGTAACAGTTTCTTAGGAGCCGAAGGGTTCCATGAAGGCAATTTGTTGAAAGGCGTTTAGACTTGAGTATTTCTTTCTCGATTATCTGATACAATAAACCTCCTGAATCGTCCTCAACCATGGACCTCCTCATTTCCATGTATCCAAAAATATCTCTGCGAAAAAACTTGAGAAGTGCTTCACGTGATTGATTTCTCCTCTTTAATGTGCTGCTTATTCTGGGCCAACGGTCCCCTGCAGAACTTTGGCCTTATTGATGAGCTGGTCGTTTGGCCAACAGCCTGGCAGTAAAATGAGGTCGTTTCTTTATCATCATCCAGGAACATCTGTTCGGCTTTATGTGAACTGCATGGAAATGCTGCAAAAAGTACCTGTGCTCGGTCTTTTCGCTCGTCTCTTCCCCAACCGGCCGGCTGTCCGCCCCTTGACGGCTAATGGGCCGCGTTATCTATGCGGCCAATTAGCCGCTTCTCGCCTCTTCTTTCAGACTTTCCTCACAAAACTGCTCACTCCCGCTGCTACCTAAACTTGCTGAGGCTTGGCCTGCAGGAGGTAAGATTGACCATGACCTTCAAAAAATCCAACTTTAAAACGTTAATTAATAGGTAATTAATAGGACTGGATTCCACTTTACGAATCATGTGCTTGTGATATACGGTGGGGTGATGAACCACCCCTGGCCGTGACGCTGCAGAATTATAATGCCTTCCAAACAGCTTTTCATTTATATCTATTTATCTATTATCTGTCTTTTATCTATTATTTTCGTGAATTTCACAACGACTTAAAAAATGAAGGCACATCTATCATAAAATACTTATAGCTGTAAATAGTGAAATCATCAGGGGAGGGGGGGGGTGGAGGATTGTGTTCAACAGTCACAAACAGGGCTTGCTCCGGCCGACCACTGAGGCGCGGAAAGGGATCGCGAGCTTTATATATCAGCTTGGCAATTGTAAGTCATCAACCTCCATGCACCCTATATACGATGTAGGCTGGGTTTATGGGCACCGTCTGTATATGAAAGCCAAAATTAGTTGCAGTAACAAATGAAGGCGCTATAGGCAAGCTGGTGGGCTCTGTATGCACTCATACGACAATCCATAAAACGCCTCCTTTTCTGTTAGGAATGGAGCTAAGCCTTAAGCGGGGAATTAGGGAATCCTGGGTTGCGGGAGCAGTTTTCATTTTCCCGAAGTTCCTGCCCTCTCCTAGGCTTAGTCCAAGAAGATGCCCCCCTCTTGCGATAGCGCCCAAATGACGAACAGACGTCACCATATAATGGGGGATGGTACAGGTTGCTACAATTCTTGAAAAAAAAGAGCTACTGTGAAGCGCAGCAACAGAAAGAGAGGGGACGAAAAGAGAGTGAGAAAAGAAGTACATTCAGAGATTGAGAAATGGAAATGAAATGATAGAACTGAAAACATTGGGTTGGGAAGAAGAAGTTCTTGCAACACCCTTTCTCATATTTTCCTTTTTTTTCTGAAAAATTCGCAGGGAACATTTCATGAACTGATAACTGATAGTAGGGCATTCTCGAGGCTTTCATACATTGGGTGGATATAGGCGCTGCAATCAGTAGTTTCTCCCAATTCAACGTCCTTGTTTGACTTGTCGGTAGAGATGTGAGAGGGGGTCACATTGGGGGTCAGGGATTTGCTTCTGGAAAAAATGAGAGGCATAAGATTTTTTGAGTATTTTCTGAAATGTTCACAAGTTATGGTACTAGTATCTGAGTGTGTTTCAGTTCTCTTCCTCAGACACTCAGATTAGGACACCTCTGATGCGCTCGTAACAAGCCTACGCCTAAGCCTAGGCTTACCAACCAAATCTTTTCAGATGAGCCTGACATCAAAAGAGTGACCTCCAGAGAGAGGGAAAGCTCGATTGGCCTGGGCGCAATTCGAGCCGGGATCTGATCCCTTTACCGTACATGCGATAAGCGGGACCAGTTGCCATGAGACTACCTTCGAAACCACATGAAAATAGATAGTCAGAGGTTCAATGGGCATGTAGAAAGAAATCCGCTCGAGAGATTTTTGATGGAGTTGATGAAGTTTACAAACTTACCGTTGCTGTGGTCTCTTCAACACTGAACTAGAACATAAACAAATATTTTAAAGTCCAACAAACATAGAACAAATCTGTTATGAGGGTAGTAAATCAAGAAAGATGGTTAGGGGAAGAAAATAGCAAGAGATTGTTAGACAAAACCAACGTCAGACCTCCTCAGCTCATCATAAGCAGACCAGCAACAGTAAAGGTGACTAAATAAAACGTCCAAAAATTCACTTTCCCAGAAATCAGTTTTTCATTCCCATTCTTTTCTTCTTCCTTTTCTTTTCATCATTATTTTTCATAATTTCAAGATGGTTTTGCTAGGAAAAAAACGATCAGCTTTCCACTTAACACTTAAAGGCATGGATCACGATCGAATTGATGGGGTATTCCGCACGAAAGTCAAGTAAGTGCTGTGAAGAGAACCGTCAAAGACGAAAAAAGCAAAAGAAACCAAAGAAAACATCGAAATTGAGAGTCTCCTCTAAGGAGGCACGACGAAGCGACACAACGTGGTGAGCGAACTGAATACCCGAGAAAGAACGTCGTGCGAGGAGGCACAGACACCGTACATGCAACGAGCCAAAGAAGCTTGCAGCGGTCGCAGCAGTCAATCCAGTGCTGGAAGTCATGGCACTATTCCGTATTTTGGTCGCAACATTGTGTCATGACTTCTGTACTGGGGACCCTACTATCTCACCCGTAGAGAGATTTAACCATGATGATTGAATTGGGGCCAGTGTCATTGAATCCAGTCACGCACCAGGTACGGCTAATTATAAAAAGGATTAAGTATGTAATCAATTCTTGCTAGAGATGTGCCACTCATTCGACCTTCAAGAGTTTGCCTAGAGATCTGCATCATTCGACCTATTCAATGTTGATCCTAACTGGGCAATCTGAAGTTAATCCATTTAATGCTCTTTTGTGGAAACCTATACTATGGCAGGAGTTGTACCAAAAGTATTTATTCTGGCTAGTCATTTCTTTATTTATTTGTTGAGGTCGAGGTGAGCATGGCCTTGCACGGGTTGTATTGCGATTTGGTAGACGTAGAATAGGAAAGCGTCAGGAGAGAGGTAGAGAAAAGGTCATGCCAAAGGTTGGCGGAATTCGGAAATCAAGCTAACGAACATCACAACTTTTTTAAATTCAAAAGACATAAACATTCAAAGCTACGTAGTTTGCGTTAAAATGAATAGAAGTCATTACAAAAAACATCAATGATATTCTGATGTAAATAATTATGCGACTGAAGAAAAGATGACCCCATTGTTTTTCTATCTTTTTGCACCTACCTGATAAAAGCGGGCTATGCTACTGCTTTCTGCTGTTTATCTCACGGTGATAGAGCACGATAAATGTTAAAATGCGAAGAATAATTTTCCATGCAAAATACGGAACTTGAAAAATTGTAGGTTAAGCAATAATTATTTGCCGTGTTCATTCCACTCATGAGTTTTTAACAAAACCAAACAAAAACAACAATAAATGCGCAGTCAAGCGCTCTCAACAGTCCTTTTTTGATTTACCCCGGCCTAGTACTGATGTATATACGGGGGGAGCGCGTCGGTCAACACACAGTGTAAATAAGTAAATAAATAAATAAATAAACCTTGCCTTCATTCCAGACTTCAGTGATTCTACGAGCCGATGCATAAGCATTCGGTTTCGAGCTCAACTTGCACTCATGTAGCAGGGGCAGTCTTTTTTGCTGGTGTTAAGCTCGATAGTGAAGCAAACACACAAGTGTTGTACATCAAAATGTAAAAAAGATTGAGCACTTTCAAACCACATCATAATCTTTGAAAATTATCAGCAAAAAATCAAAGAGCCATGAGCATGAAAAAAAACGGCGGACAATTATTGCTCAATCTAATATATTTCATTCCACTCTTCGAACGACTTCAGCGTTTTCGTAACAGAGATGAAACCTGCGAAAAGGAAAAGCTACAGCAGAGAAGGCTCTTTGAGAAGCACTTGGCTCGGACCTCACTCAAACTTCACAAGAACCTGAGATGACCTTCGTGTGTACTCCGACCACCAGCCATTTGCATACAAATGGCAAGGTGACGATTATTGGATCGGAGTGATATTATTCAAAAATCTAATATTGGGTTGTCTCATAATTCCTGCCGCAATTTCGACACTTTTGTTTATCCAAGTTTATCTCTTCTGGAAACAACTGACTAATAGCATAACCACCATCATGGTCACTGATATGCGTGCATTTTACTAGTGAGCGTTTGGAAGCTTCCAGCCCAGAATGAAGGAAACTGGGGGTTGAAGAATTTGGAGAAGTCGTTTTTGGGGTGACCGCAATCTTTAACTTTCTTCTCTGGCAGATGCTTATTCAAAGCGCAGGGAGGCGATAGTCCGATAGAGCGATGCCAATGCTATATGGTGGATGAGGTATCGTGGCCCTGGCTATCTCCCCCAGAACGTGGTGAGTTGGCATTGCAATGTGAGGTCTGGTGTACATTCGGAGGAAGGAGGATCTGAGACGTTTCTGACGATTCTCTCGCAACCCCAAAGCCAGCCAAGAGGGCTATTCCGCGCTGACTTTAGCAATGCTTGTCTTCATACATTGAAGTGGTTCCCAAACCAGGCCACCTAGCGAATCCAATAAAACGAGATCGATATTCTCAGAAAACGGAGTTCGGGCTTTGGTTGAGCTGGTGCTTCCTGGCTGCGAGGCAGCCATAAGACGTGCCGCATGTTGTTGTCGCAGTGGACTCATGACTCATTTCCACCGGTGACCGATTAGGGAAGACTCTGCTTTTGCCATCCAAGAATGGGTTTTCCCCAGGTGATCAGGCGTGCTTCCCGCTCATGGTCGGCCGGACCATAAGGTTTCCATCAAAACTTCACTCTGCAGCAGTCCTTGCCATACTGATGGCGTTTGCTGGTGCATCGGCTGCGCTCAGGTATCTGCTACAATACCCTGGTAGCAACGTGCGGAGGCACTCCCAATTTAGGGTGCAAGGGGCGCTCATCAAAAATGACCGCAGGCCCAGTATGAGGTTGAAGTTCATAGCTCGTTTCGTCTTTGCCGTTGCGATTGGACCACTAGCTCAGTACCCTATCAGTAGCAGAGACTGAGTCAAACACAGCGCTGATCTTCTCTGTTGTCCTCCTTGCTACAGAGTTCATTTGAGGATCGTAAAGCATAATCATTGATTGCAGTCACTGACCTATTTTTATTACTAGTTGATTAACCCGTTAAGGGCTTGCGCTTCCGAAACCACGCTGTTAAGGCTCTTGAAGCATACTTCAACATACTAACGTATTTCGCAATGAAACGGTCTTAGACGTAAGGAAT